>CANXYI010702709.1:0-25739 GCA_948208565.1 Hura crepitans
CTAATAGACAATTAAAATGAGTCATTTATGTAATTCTTGGTACTTTAGTGATGTTAATGTTAAGGTATATGTGTGATATTCATGTTAAGTGTGCTTGTTAGGTGCTTGAGGATATACTGAGAAGTTGTGCTATAGAGTTTAAGGGAAGTTGGGATCATTACCTTTCCTTAACTGAGTTTGCCTATAACAACCATTTTCAAAGCTTGGGAATGGCTCCTTATGAAGCTCTCTATAGAAAGAGGTACAAAACTCCCTTATGTTGGAATAAGATAAGTGAGATCAAGTTATTGGGGCTAGATCTAATTAAGGATGTTGAAGAAAAAGTGAAGACCATTAAAGATAAACTGAAAGTAGTTTCAAATAAACAGAAGTCCTATATTGATATAAATAGAAATGACATTCACTATAAAGTGGGAGATAAGGTGTTCCTTAAAGTTTCACTTTGGAAAAAGGTTCTACGGTTTAACAAGAAAGGAAAGTTAAGTTTGAGGTTTATTAGTCCATATAAAGTGACAAAACATATGGGACTAGTAGCCTATAGACTAGCTTTGCCTCATAATCTTTAGCAGATACATGACATTTTTCATGTGTCCATGCTTCAAAAGTACAGATCAGATCCTTTGCATGTGTTGTTAGCTAAAGAAGTAGAAATTAAACCAAATTTATCTTATGAAGAGGAACCTATAAGGATTTTAGCAATAAAGGTGAAGGAACTATAGAACAAGACCGTACCTTTTGTAAAAGTGCTCTGGAGACACCATGGCATGGAAAAAGCTACTTGGGAGATAGAAGCTTAGTTGAGAGAGCAATATCCTTAATTGTTCAAACTAGGTAGTTTCAAGTATGGAATTTCTTTTAAGAGGGGAAGAAATATAGCACTTGAAAAATCCTAGTGTTATGAATAGTACTTCTCGGGACGTGAATAGTGTTTTCTCGAGGTTGGGGGCACTAATTTTATTGAATGGAAGTATTAATCATAACATAATTTTAGGTGAATTTTGAATTCAAAACAAAGTCATTTATGTGGTTAAAAATGACAATTAAGTTTTACGGCAGTGTCATATGAATAGTGACCTAGTTTTAGCTTAACTATAAAATATGCAAAAGGTGCTTAGAAAATTTCAAAACTAATAAAACTTGATACTCAAATATTCCAAAATAGCTCATTGGCATTGGAATCAAAATTTTTTGATATTAGGAAGTATTTTTACTAAAATCTGGTAAAGTAAAATAATAGAATTTTATTATATTTTTCTCATTTTTTGAGCTCTAATTTTTAGCGGATTATAAAGCATAATTTATATAATTTAAAGGATGTTTAATTGAGATTAATTAAGGAAAAAAGGAATGTAAAAGAGACATAAAGAGGGGAATTAAATGAATTTTTCACATAAGTATATAAGTCAAATTTGGTCATTTTAGTCAAAATGAGAATAGTGTTTTCTTCAACCTCTCCCATCTTTTATTGGTTGACGACATGCCCTATAAATACTCCTTAAGTTTCTTCTCTTCCTCTTTCATCTATCCTCAATTTCACTCAACCAAACACAAGATTAGAGCCTCCATGAGCTCTAAACACCAATAGAAACAAGAAATTCAAGAACTAATGGAGGAATTACTCGATTTTACACCTTAGTGAATAGTAACATTTTTTCATTCGAGTAAGTTTTTTCAAGCTCTAATATTTTTTCCATGTTCTTTAGGTGTCCAAGAGCTTATATACATGGTTAGTTTTAAATTTTGAAGCTTGTATGATTTTATGCACATTTTTACAAAATAAATCTGTAATTGACACTTGAGCTAGGTAACAATCAAAGCATAAGGGGAAAGAGAAGGTGTGATTGGACTTAGAGTGATCTTTTAAACTTGTTGTAAGTGTAATTATGAAAATTTAATGTGTGTTTGTGTGTTTATACGTAAATATATGTGTATGTTGAATATGGAAATGTTACATTTTAGCACAAATGATGCATTTATGTGTTTTTATTGATGTTAGTTATATTAATTGTGATGGAATAAATGCTTAAAGGTTGATGAAATTGAGGATGTTAGTGTGTGGTAGTGAGGGCTAAAATGCCTTAAGATAGGTACATATGTTGTGTGTTGCTATATGTATTTATGATGGTTATTCTCATATTGAGTGGTGATGTTTGTTAGAATACATGTGTTATGTTATGAAAATGATGCATGAATGAATATGTATATGGCATGATTGTAGATGGCCTAATGGCTATATGGCTTAAGATGCATGTTGTATGATGATAAATGATATTTATTAGCATGAATATATATAAATCATCATGTTGGAACATAATGTAATGTGTTGGTACATGGTGATTGATAAATAAATTATTATGTGTATGTATGTGTAATATGGCTGAATGGCCTATAAGTTTAATGTATGTGTGTATGATGATTTATGCATGCACAAGAAAAATGAATTAATGAAAGTGTGATGATAGTGATGAGTGTGTGATGTAACTCAACAAAACATGCTTGCATGTATATTTGTGACTTCAACTTATGAATGGCTAAATGGGGTGCTGTACATAAGGATGATATTGCATTTATGCTTACTTCGTATATGTATGTGGTATATGTGAGGTCTTATGGCCAAAATATGCATGGGGTATAATGTAATGGTTTTTAAGAAAAGCATGCCTAATATAGTGTAGACACCTTACCTTTTTATGCTTATGATTATAACTAGAGACATTCTTTTAATTAACAATACAAGTAACTTGGAAAACTTGTTTGCATAGACTAGCAAGGTATTGGTTTGCTCGGACTTAACACCATAAGGTCTGTATCATCCACCTAAATCTACTTGGCTTAAGGCCTATAGTCCACCAAGATAAACCTTTAGCCCACATCTACATAGACTAAAGTAAACCTAGCCTAAGGCCTAGCCCAAAGCCTAGGAACTTATGAAAGGACCCATAACCCCTATTTGCATAGACTTAGCAGCCCGATTCCACATGGACTTATCAATGAGAAGCTTTGAGAAGTGGGAGCTTCCCACTCTAACTATGTCTATTAATCCTATAAGAACTCTATCACTTCTAGATGAGAGAACCATCCCTAGGCCTATAAATACCCCTCTTAGGTATGAGGAAGTAAGGGCAATGAGAAGAGCCAAAACCCTACTATCTGAGATTCTAAGAGAGGACTCCAACAAAAGATTCACACTACTAGACCTTTAGCCCACACTTAAATTATCTTTCTTTCTAAAACCCTACATCTCTTGTCGTTGCTTAAGAGCTTATTTACAAAGGCAAAATCTGAGGCCTCCTACTATACATATTCATATTGTTTTACATAAACCCATAATCTCCTTTGATTAGTCATGAGTGAGGTGATTCTAGGCAATCCCTTCCTTGATCATAAGGAGTAGGTCATTATTTTAAGTTGTTTTATTATGTATGATTGACTATTTTCATGTTGTGACTATTTTATTATTTTTGACTTAATTGTATAGACCTACCTTGAGGCATGTTTATAATCGCATAGACTTAATTTATTGATATACACATGATTTGACATCTATGCGAACTTATGTTTGATAATAATTTTCTATTTGCTCTATATATCATGTTCTAATGTATTCTGTTTACCATGTTAAAATGCTTGTATGATTATTCCATCCCTTAATACGTATATTGTTGACATGCTGGAACTATTGTATAGTCTATGTGGACTCCCTTTCATAAAGAATGTAGTCCACATAGATATGTGTCATATACATGTTCATGCTATTATGTCATTCGCCTAGACTCCCTCTCATGAGGAATGTAGTCCAGACGGATGATCTTGTTTTATTCATATTTGCTCTGTCTTAAAGTCTGCACAAACTCCCTCTCACAAGGATCATAGTTCTCATGGATGATTGTGTTATATGCATGTTTATTATGTTCTTCAGTCCGTACGGACCCTTCTTCATAAGGAACATAGCTTGCATAGATATCTCTTAGCAATCCAAGTCCTCATAATTACATGTGTCAGATCCTATGTTCTTTATGATTAATAAATCTATTATTTACTCGATAATTATTCCTTTAGTCATACATCATGATTCATTCGTATTTATGCTAAATAAGTTGTTGTTGTAGTTTTATCCTTTCTTTGGGTCATTACGAATCATTATTTGGTGTTACTAACCTTTTCTTTGAGTTATGCAAGTGACCATTTTGGTAGAAGAGGAGGTCCAAACAAATAAGTTAACCATAATGAGATATAGTCCGTACCACTATATACTAAAGCTATACTAAGTCTGCACGAATTAGACGACATAGACCCATTATATGTTTTTATGTTCATTCATTTGGCTTTGTACCTTTTATTTCTCTTCATTATTTTTGGTTGTAATAGGTAGTTTAATAACTTGTTTTACATGCCTAATGCCTAACCTCACATCAAATGGTTTTTTACATAATTAATCAATGTTTTCATAATAAATGATTTTGAGTTTTCTTTAATAAAAGTCATATGAAAAATGTATTTTAAAAAAGGCCAATCTCTTAGAGATGGGAGTTAGGCAATTACCGCTAATTCCTACTGAATTATAGGAAATTGTCAAGTCAAACAACCACTAATAAATGACTCAAGTCAATACATACTTATACTTGTTACATGTTTTAAATATCACAATTTACTTCCTTTAAATGAAAAGGTGACATGTATGCTTTAAATAAATGCTTACTCGTATGATATGGGATTGATAAGCATTAGAATATAAAGAAAGTACATTATTAGGGCATAAATAATATCTGATTCTGAACCCTTTTTGGGCAAAAGATCAATGGTCCTAATGTAGAGCTAAGTGGTGACTCTAAACACTAATCACTCTTGTCCCTAATAAAATATACAGTGGTGACTCTACTAGGGACTGAGAATTGAATCTAAAAATGCCTAAGCAATATACCATCAAATATTCTAATTTTTATCAATCCCATTCATTGCATTCTATATACACTCTATCCCTTTTGCCTTAGATGGTTTTGTAAACCATGACTCCATTTTTCATTTAGGAATAGGAAAGTGCTAGCTTATCCACCACTCATAAGCCTTGTACCTTCAGGTATATGAAAAGGTAAACTAATCAATTGCTATTATCCTTGATTAGAAAGAGCTGTTAGAAGGGACCTCCACTTATGGGAGCCATAAGCCTTTTTAACTAAACCATAAGCCTATATAATCGAAATTAGTAACTTCCCCTAAGTTGTATGATCCTAAGTGCTTACGACTTGCATTATGACTATAAAGTGGGCCTACTGCATTTAACTTATTTGAAGTGGGGCTAAGTCCATCAGGCCTTTTATCTAGGATGGACCTAACATAATTTCACATCAAATGAAAATTAAATGTTATGGGTTATCACCCTTGCATGCACTTAAAATACAAGACATTGATTGGGCCTAATGAGCCTATGATCAAACCTATGTATCCCCTGATGATGCTTAGGTAATCCCACCTAGGAAATGAATGGCTTAAGCATGTGTATAGGAGAAATAAGGTTGGAAGGATTCTTTTATGTTTTTATCTCTATTGCATCATGAACATGCATATCATACATCATCTACACTTTGCATTATTAATATATTAATCATGCATCATTCCTAATCTGTTGTTTCAACTGCCATTATTAATCCCTCATTCACTGCCTAGTGGAAAAGAGTAAGCACGCACCTTAATAGAACTAATGATCCTCTATTAGTCCAGCTAAAGAGATGAACCTTATCTACTGAAAAGTTCATTACCAGAACCATGCCAATAGAGGCAATAAGTGAGATAGAGAAAAGAATAATGGTAGCTATCATTAATGCCCAATCCAATGTGCATACTCAGAAGGAGATAAGCCAAACTTTAGCCATTCATAAAGCCAAAGAAGTAATGGGTGGAGCAAATGATCAACTGTCAAATGATGACATCACCTTAGTCAAGAAGCCCTACAATAAGGTTCCCCCACCCAAGGTAGTTGAAGATGATAAGATCAAGAAGCTGAATAAGAAGATAGAGAGTATGACTAGGCTAGTCACTAGGGGCAAAGATATCGATCGTGATGATATCAGTTTGAGACCCAACTGAACTATGCCTCATAAGTTCAAGATGCCTAATTTCAGTAAATTTGATGGTACAATTGACCTCATGATGCACTTGAAGCAATATGCAATCACTATAAGGGCTAGTAATTTATTTGAAAAGTAGATAGTAAGCCTATTTAGATGTCTCTCATATGATAGGCTTTGGACTGGTACCATTACTAAGAAAAATGGGTCAAGAAAGATTAAAGTGAGTTAGCTCGAGCATTCACCAAGCAATACTCCAACAATGCTAGTATTAAAGTAACTCTAATGGATTTGGAGCTTGTAAAGCAAAAGCCTAATGAAACCTTCTTAGACTATCTAGAAAGGTGGAGGGCTAAGATATTAAAAATAAGGAACAAGCTTAAAGACATCGATTAGATTAAGGTGTTCATAAAACAATTACATAAATAGTGGGCTTACAGTTAAAGGTATCATGACTTAAGAATAGTTGAAAGACATCACAATTGACCTAGAAGCAACTTATTAGAATAAAGGGTTTAAGAGGTCAAGCAACCCTAACTATTCAAGTAGCAATGTTAAAGGCACCACCAAAATAGCAGACGTACATGCTATTCAAGGCAAATGATATTCTAATTAGGCAAGTCACTATCTTGGTGTTTGAGGAAACTTATAAAAGATGGAAAGTTACAGCCACTCTCACTATAACCACTAAATGGTCTATTGCCTCCCAATCATAGGCATGACCAATACTGCACCTATCACTAAAGAATAGGCCATCTCACTAACAAATGTAAGCTTCTCAAAAAAGCTATTCATGACCTTATTGACGCTAAGCAAATACCAAACCTAGAAGCCAACTTGAATCCACTTTCCAAACATCATAATTCTTGCCTTCTCAAGTTAGGATTATCTAAAGAGTATATTTTAAGGGAAATCTATATATTCAACTAAAAGATCAATAAGGGGTTGAGCGAGAGTGACACTACTCTTTTAACTAGTTTTTAGGATAGCAAAAGTGATAATGAGCTTAGGGAGAGCAAAAATTTCTAGGATGGATCCTTTAATGAGGATCCCAAAGAGGGTAAGAGAGAACCAATTAGGTTTGAGGGAGAAATGATAGAAAAAGTTGAGAAGAATGGTCACATCCTACCTAAAAAAACAACCCAAAGTGAAAGAGGCTGAAAATGATGAAGTGTTAAAATAGTGAAAGAAAATATAAGCTCATATCAGTATATAGGATTTGCTTATGTCATCTCAATCCCACAAGTAAATGGTAGTTAAAGCCCTTAGGCAATTTTTTATGTCCATCGCCATTACTACTAAAGATAGCTCAAGTCATAAAAACTGGTAAAATAGGGCTCATAACTTTCTCAGATAAAGACTTGCCCCTAGAAAGGAGGGAACACAATTAGCCCCTTTTTATTAAGGTCGAGGTGAATAGGAAGAAAATTGAATGTGTTATGGTTAATAATGGTCCTTCACTATATGTCTATCTAGTTAAGATCTTAGTAGGCTTGGGAATAAAGAAAGAAGATTTCATGCCCTCTAATATTACCATTAAGGAGTATGATTATATAAAAAGGCAAGCATAAGGATTTTTTACTACTAAAGTCCAAGTAGGACCTATTATCAATGAAGTGGAGTTCACTGTAATTGACATCCCAACTATATTGTTAGTTTTACTAGGAAGGCCCTGGTTTCACAAGCTTGGAGAAGTACCCTCTATATTACACCAAATGATCAAGTTTCCCTATGAAGGTGACATTATCATGATCAAGGATGAAATTAATCATGTAGTTTCCATACTAATCATATAAACTAGCCCTTTAATGGGTTTCATGTTACTGGGATATATAAAGACTATATAAACCCTATAGTGTCTAAGATCATGACATAGATAAATTTCTTTTATGGCACTGGTTTAAGGAAGAATCTTTAAGGGATAATTAAGCCACTATAGCTTAAAACAAAAAAAAGATACTAAAGGGTTATGATATAACCCAAGCCTAAGAGGCAACTTAAAGAAGGGGAACAGTCTTAAGGACTACTTTATGAAGCAAAAGAAAACAAAGTATAATGTGACTGTAAAGCCTACAGTAGTAGATGGACATTTCAAGCTTGGGTTTGAGATCTTCGTTGATGTCATAGACTGGGAATCAGGTACTTTGAAATAAATGTAGTGGGCAAAAGAAGTCTTTTTGATAGCTACAACCATCGAAGAAATCTCCTTAAATCCTTCTGAAAATGTGTCTGATATAGATAATGATTTATTTATTAATCAATTGTATTTGTGTAACCTCTTTGAGGTAAACAATTTTCTTTCAAATAAAATGAACAAGGAGTTTACTTATTTGTGTGATGATTTTCCTGATGGTAGCATACATCCAAATGATCATTATATGAGCATCTTTGACATTAACTACATTAAAACTAACCTATTTAATCTTGTTACAAATGAACATCATAAAAATATATTAATTGCCTATGATACTACTTATGAGGAAAGAAAAAATTTTGAGAAATTACTAAAGAAATATGAAAAAATCTTTACGTAGAACTATGAGGACATGCTCGAGATTGATCATGAAGTAGCTAAACATGCCATCCTAATTTATGACCAAACCGCTCTGATCCACCAGAAGCTCAAACAAATAGACCTAAATGGATGAAAAAAGTTAAAAAGTTGTCAAGTTACTTGAGGCCAAGTTCATTGAAGAAATAGTTTTCCCTCTTAGTTAGCCAACATCATCCTTATGGCAAAGAAAGATGGAAGGGTTAGAATGTGTATGGACTATCGAGATCTAAACAAAGCAAGCCCTAAAGATGACTTCCCTTTACCTCACATAGATGTATTGGTTGATAGCAAAGCCATGGCGATCATGTATTCCTTTGTTGATGGATTCTCAAGTATAACTAGATTCTCATAAAGGTTATATACAAGTGCAAGATAGCCTTCACAACATAATGAGGAACTTATTGCTATAATTTAATGCCCTTTAGGCTAAAGAATGTAAGTGTAACATAACAATGAATGGCCATAAAACTCTTTCATGACATGATGCACAAAGAAGTAAAGGTCTACATGGATGACATGATGATAAAGTCCATAGAAATGGAAGGACATTTTGAAGCACTAGAAAAGTTCTTCCAAAGGTTAGACCAATTCAATCTGAGACTTAACCCTAAGAAATGTGTCTTTGGAGTAACATTTGGAAAGTTGTTAGGATTTGTGGTTAGTAAGAATGAGATTGAAGTGGATTCGGATAATGTGGAAGCAATCTTAGAGATGTTTGTCCCTCAAACAAAAAATGAGGTTAGAGGATTCCTAGGTAAATTACAATACCTTAGCAAGTTCATAGCCAAACTCACGTCTATTTGTGAACCCACATTTAAGCTCTTATGTAAATGACAACCAAGTGAATGGAATAATGATTGCCAAAAAGCCTTTGAATCTATTAAATGATACCTAACCTAATAGCCTATCCTAAAATCACCTAAATTAGGAAAATCCTTAATCATGTATCTTACACTAGAAGAGACCTCCTTAAGGGCTCTCATTACACAAGTAGGTGAATCCAGAGTAAAACACGCGATTTATAACTTGAGTATGAAATTGCTCCTATATGAATAGAACTATGCAGAAGTCAAGAAGATATGCTTAGGAGTAATTTGGGTCTCCAAAAAGCTACATCACTACTTTCAATCATATAAAGTAGAGGCAATAGCCAAGCATAATCCTCTAAGGTATCTATAAACTATGACATCCCTAGTAGGTAAAATAGGTTAGTAGATTTTATTACTATAGGAATTTGACGTCTTTTATGTAACCAAGAAAATAATCAAGGGCTAAGTAGTAGTCGACTTTCTAGCACAACACTTGATTAAATGTAAGAAAGAAGAATTTGAGTTTCTAGATGAATGCATAGGGGTAATATGTCAAGAAGGATGGAAAGTGTTCTTTGATAGGGTAATAAATTAGAAGGAAGTAGGTGCAAGTGTGTTGATCATCCATCTAAAAGGTGAACAGATGTTCTTTGCCAAGAAATTGGAATTCAAAGCTGCCAATAATGTCACTGAATATGAAGCATACATCAATGGCCTAGAAACTTTATTCTAACTAGGGATAAAGGCAATCAACAAGTATAAAGACTCTATGTTAGTGATACAAAAAGTGAAAGGCAAATAGAAGGTTAAGGATGAGAATCTGAGTAAGTATATTAGAATACTAATGTATTTATTTAAAGGATTTGACAAATGTATTTTTTATCACATTCTAAGGGAACAAAATCAAGTAGTGAATGCTTTAACCACCTTAATGTTAGTATCAAACCTTACCAAGAAAGACTTGCCTAGAGCCATGTTCTTCAGTAAATTAAGGTTTCTAATGTACACTGGTATAGTGAGCACTGCAAGAGAAGAAATCAATGATGACTTGCCTTGCTATCATGACATCCAAACATATTCGGAAATTAAGAAATACCTAGAACATGCAACTACAAAAGATAAAAAGGTTTTATAAAAGTTATCTGCTCAATTCATTTATTTCCAAGGGATGTTATACAAAAGGTAGTTTGATGGTGTACAACTTAGATGTGTTGATAAGATAAAAGGATAGAACATCTTTGCAGAAGTGCACGAAGGTATGTGTGGCCCATATATGAATGGGAGAAACTTAGTGAAGAAGATCATGAGACTAGGATATACTAGCTAACCATGGAAACAAATTGTTATAGCATTATTTAAAAATGCCACGAGTGTCAGATTTATGGCAATCTATCTCATCTACCACCAAATAATTTAACAATTTATTGAAAGATTTATGGTAATAAATTTAACATCATTTATAAGTATGGATTGCCACAACAGGTTATCTTGGTAATAGGGTGCAGTTTCAAGGAGAGACCAAATAGCTTTTGCAAAAGTACAAGATTAAGCATCATAAATCTTCTCCATACAAACCTCAAGCTAATGGTGCAATAGAAGTAGCTAATAAAAATGTCAAGATAATTTTGTAGAAAATGATGGTTAATTATATAGATTGGGCAAAAATGTTACCATTTGCACTCTGGGGCTATGGAATAACTATTAGGACATCTATAAATGCTACACCTCACTCATTAGTGTATAGGATGGAAGCAATGCTACTAATTGAAATTGAAGTCCATTCATTAAGGGTTATTTTGGAAGCAAAGGTACCAAAAGCTGAATGGGCAAGAATTAGTTGCGAATAACTAATTTTAATTGATGAAAAGTGACTCAAGGCTCTCTACTACATAAAATTGTATCGAAAGAAGATTGTTAGAGCCTAAAATAAGAAAGTCAAGCCTAGTCCAATCCAAGAAGGTGATCTTGTTTTGAAGTAAACTAGATCTTCACTAATAGACCATAGAGGGAAGTTCAAGCCTAATTAGGAAGATCCATACATGGTGAAGAAGATGCTTAAGCATGAAGTTGTCAAGGTCTCAGATTTAGAATGCAATGACTTCTTAGAACCTATCAATAAGCTGAAGATATATTTCTACTAGAATAAAAAAAAAAGGTTTGCTAAGTTGAATACCCCTAAAAAAAGGCAACTTAGGCAAAAGTTAGGACACCTCAATGAGGTGAAAACCTGAAAATAAGCACTTCATGCAAGAGTTACGGGATCAGAGAGAAAATGTCTAATTAAGAAAACCTCATAAGGTTGATTGGTAATGGTGGCATTCCTAAAAGGCAACTAATATATTTACCAAGATTAAGTAGATTAGTTTCAAATGTAATTGATGGAAAAAATTCTTAATCATGATCATTATCATTTACTAAGAAATATTAAACAAATAACTGAACTCTAAAAGTCTAAACATGAGTTTTCTTTCTAGAAATAGAAGTTTGATCTTTATGTTTTCTCTTTAGTACTAATATCTTGTTACCCCTTAATGTACTAAAAATCTAATCTTTATAGTTGTCATCTATACTAGTGTTACTAGCTATATGATTAGGCATATCATTCAACAGAACATGACATTTCCACAAATCTAGAAAGCAGTGCAAGAAATGCCATGTCAAAGGTCCACCTTGAAACATTAAAGGTTCAGAAAGGACTCACTGCATGAAGTTGAACTATTATTGAATCCAAGAAGGGATGTAAAATGTCACATGCCTTAACCCAACCAAAGGAATATAGCTAAAATGACAAGACAAGAAGAAATAGGTGGTTTTCCATAAAGGACACCTCCATTGAATTTCAATAACACCACTAAGCCATGCAATCTATTACTCACATGTGTCAAGTTTTCTCTACAGTCTTATTTGACAATGATGATTCGGGGCATACTTAATCCAAAGCTTTTTAGGAGGAGGTAAAAACAACTTCAATCTCTCTTTTAACTAGATCTAAAAAAAAGTCGTTAGGTTAGAAAATCTAAAAAGGACGACCTAAGCAAAAATTAGGCAAAACTGCTACTGTGAAAACCCTCATAGGTGTGCTAAGCAAAAATTAGGGTTAAAAAAATAACAAAGATAGAGGGAAAACCTAAATGGGCTCTCTAAACAAACTTATAAATGTAGTGGGCTTTTAGCTACAAAATTGATGTCTCCTCCCTTCAAAGCATCCAACACTAGAATGGTTTTAGCCAAAAAGATTATTGCCTAAACATATTTTAGTCAAAATTTAGAGTGCCTTGAAGTCACAAAACTTGTCCTTGAAGGTGATCAACAACAAGTCACCATGAATGCACAACAGCATACACTTTGCCTATTCCACATAATTAGAGGAGAGACAATTCATGAAATCAAGAATTGTCTACAAAAAGATTAGACCCACACCCAGAATCATTTTCTGGGCCACTAAAGGAGAGGCTCCTATGGCAAGTACAATATCCATAGGGTAATGATCTTTAAAAGATGAGATGGCTAGAGGGACATCCGAAGCAATGGTGAAAATCATGATAGTCGTAAATTCATTAAAAGTAGGATAATCTCTTAAAAATTAAAGATAAATACATGAAAAATAGGATCCCAATTATGTATAGTGGCTTGCAGGAAATTATGATCTATTCACACTTTTCTCATTAATCTAAAAGCAAAAAAAAAAGGTAAGAATGGGTGATATCCAGGTAGCCTTCGAATCTAAGATTTTGGATAACTATTGACTAAAAGTAAGAGACATGATGAATATGGTATACATAGTGAGGTAAAAGACTATTTATAGACCCAAAAGTGTCGCTCCTAGTCCTTCAAGGAGAAAGAATCCAAAACAAGTCAGAACATTCACGTAGAGCTCGAAACATTCAAAGTCAATGTTATAGTCTACATGAACCACTAAAAATTAGCCTATACAAACACTTAGGGATAGACACAAACTAGGTAGTCCACATGAACCATGACTAGAAGGATCTATATGGACTACATCTTTAGAGTAGAAAGCCTTACAAATACTTTGCCATTAAAATAGTACGTCGGTATTTGTTGAAAGAGTTAAGGGATGTCCGTCGACCCATCTTCAGCATTTATAGATATCTTGCCATACTGTGTGATAACATGACCTATCCTAGCTACTTAAAGGCAATCATCCTATCATGGTATTAATCGAGATGACATTAAACCATTGATGAGATGCTCATCTAAGGAAACCATGGATATTCTCCTTCATGCAGTAGTGCATGCTGAAATAAATTACTTGAGATGGGTCACTTAATATGAGGGTCAGCTTACACGCATTGGTATAGGAGACTATGTCCTATATCTCAATGACAAAATGTTAAATAATGCCATTAAGCTTTAGCTCCCTAAGAACTCCTTACCATAAGGAATGTCATATGAATGGAGGAGACATTGTGTATGGAATAATGTATTTCATTGAAAAGTTTTCAAGTGTATGCATTCTTATGTAAAGATGCAAAATGTGTTCAAGTTAAAGAATATATACATTTAAATGTTATAAATGTTTACATATATAAAAACAAGTGGTCTATTAACTAAGAAAGCTATTCTCTTTTTCATTATTCACTCTCTCTGTGTTTTCATCATTAGAAAATAGCACTAATTTCTCAGAAATCTTTAAGGCCCTCAGCTTTCTTTGAGTCTCACGAAGAGTAGTAACACTCCCTGATAGTTTATTCTACAAAAAGAATAAGGGATCAATACATTTTAAAAATGCCATGCATATGCATTCGTATAAACTAACCATAATAAGAGAATACTTATAGTAAGTGTAGAGATTAATGTATTTTACTAGGGATGAGAGTGGTTAGTAAAGTCACCACCTGGCCTCTACACTAGGACCTTTGATCTTCTATACCATAAAGTTTCAAATTTTAGATTTTATTTATGCCTCTATAATATGTCATCCATTTTATATTATAACATTTATAAAACCCGTATAAAGCAAGCATGCATTATATTTAAGCATCTATATAACCTTTGCATATAAGGAAAATGAATTATGGTATTTCAAGCATATAACAAGTAGATAGTATATACATCTAGAAACTAGGCCATTCATTAGTTATAGTGTGGCCTAACAATTACCTATAATTCCATAAGAATTGGTGATAATTGCCTAACTCCCATCTCTAGGAGATTGTCCTTTATTGGAATACATTTTTTCATCATGACTTTTGATTATTGAAAACTCAAATCCATTTTTCTATTAGGAAAACACTAATTAATTAAGCAAAAAATTATTTTAGTGTGAGGTTTAAGTTTTGATGCGAAAAACAAGTTGTTCACTACCTATTATAATCCATAAACAAGCAACATAATAGAAAAGGTACAAAAATAAAATAGAATTATCCATAACATTAAACTAGTCATGCATATGCATCGTTAGGTCCGTGCAAACTCTATAGGGTTTCAAGACAAGTCCGTGCAGACTATGCTAGTATGGGAAGTTAGGTTCGTCTAAACTTTTGGCTTTGGTCAGAAAGTACACTTGTATCCATCTTAAAGAAACAAGTCAAAATTGACAACTAATGGTCCATAGGGGCCTCAAATAATAACCTCCTCAAATAATATCAACATAAATAAATCGTGATTCATGTTGCAAGGCATCAAAACAAAATAAAGAATAATGTTTATAACATGGTGCATTAATAGACATACAAACCAGTTTAAAGTCACAAGATAAGTCTATGCAGACTACGTTCCTCATGAGAGAGAGTCTATAGGGATGGTAAACAGTGGCAGATATATGGAGAATAAAATGTCCATGCAAACCACGTTCCTTGTGAGAGGGGGTCCATACAAACTGTATGCCATCAATGATAGATACAAATCCTATACATCTATACGAGCTATATTCCTTATGAGAAGGAGTCTATGTAGACTATATGTTAGTCCTAAACATTTTTGGTGTTAACACATCATTCATGGGTTGTATCATAGTACATGTGTATAGATATGGCAAGTAACAAACAAGGTTCGAGAAGATAATCAAAATAGTGCTTAATAAGAGGTTCATATAAACTACATTCCTCATAAGAGGGAGTTCATATGGACTACATGTAAATTCTAAATGTTCCTAATATTTGATTGTATTCATATGATGTACCAACATATGTGAATACATACATGACATAGGAAGTCCATGCAGACTATGTTCCTCATAAAAGGGAATCCGTGTGAACTAATACATATTCACAAAATATTCTGTGAGCTAATTATCAAAAAGGCAGAATAGTTATAACATGCTTAAAGTCAATCTACACATGATGAAATAGTGTATAAAGGTGGCCTATTCCTATGACCAATATGGGGATCATTGAGGATCATCTCATTGATGGCCAATCATAGGAGATCATGGGCCTAAGGGAATAAACAAATAAATGTACTAATATGTTGAAGAGGGCCTCAAATCTTACCTTGTGATTAAGCTCTTGAATCATGGCAAAAGGTTAGAGTTTAGAAGAAAATAATTTTGAGTAAATAGCTAAAAAGACTAGTAGAAGGAATCCTCTTTAGAGTTCTCACCTTAACTTGTGGAAAGGGTTTTCTCGAAATGTTTTAGAACACTGTTCTTTAGAAAGCTTTCTCCTTCCTTTTTCTTCACACCCTAAAAGGGGTATTTATAGCCTTTGGGGTGTAAATATCCCATCTATTAGTGGTACAGTCATTTTAGGACAGTGATTCATCAATTAGATAGGGATTCCACACTTTTAGAAGATTTTATTAGTAGGTCCATGTGAACCCCGACTACTTAGTTCAAGCAAACTTGAGTGGTATGCCTTCCCACTAGTCTATGGGCTTTGGGCTAGGTTTTAGGTTAGGTTTGAGTTAGTCTATGTAGATATGGGCTTGGACTTGTCTTGGCAAACCATGGGCCTTTTGCTTGATAGAGTTGATTGGGCTAGTACAAACATTGGTGGAATTTGTCCTTATGGACTATATTTTAGTGACTGAAATAAGTCTGTACAGATCAAATTCCTAAAAGATTAGTGCCATTGCTTAAGAGCCTATCTCTGGTTATCATCATAGACCAAAAGTGGTGGCATCTACAGTTACCCCTACTTTAGTGTGTGTTGTGAAATGCCTAAATTGAAACAGTGCATAACAAAGGACTTTGAGTTAAAGATACTTACCTTGCTATGTAGATGTCATCTATAGTGGTGGATTTTTTTGCTAGGTTGAACCTGATGATATTAGTAGATTAGCTTGTTAGGCTAACCCCGATGGTGTATTGGGATTGGCATGCTAGGATAAACCTAATAGTGTTAGTAGATTGGCTTGTTAAGCTGAACTCGATGGTGTAGTTAGATTGGCTTGTTAGGTAGAATCCTGATCGAATGCTAAGTCAAATCTAAAATATTTTTCTTTTAGATTAGACACAGCGTCAAATCTAAAAAATTTTGGGATTGCATGCTAAGTCAAATCGAGTGATTTTGGGATTAGATTGGACAATAGGTTGAATCTTGCTAATTTTAGATATTGAGTTTCCATGAATTATAGATGAAATCCATCATGATTATGGGGGGAATGTAAAATTCCAAGGAAGAGGAAAATATGTTCCTGGATTGGTGTGTAGCTAATTGTCCAAAAAAAAATATTATAAGTGCAAAAAGAGAAGCTTGATGATGATTTGGATTAGTGAGTAACTGAATCCTAAAGAAAATGTTATAACTGCAAAAAGATAAGATTAATGATGATTTAGATTAGCGAGGAGTTGAATCCTAAAGAAAACATTACATGGTGTTACACTTTAGCATGTAGCTAAATTTGGGTGTAGAAATGAAGACTTGGAACAATTGTTAGGGGCTTATTGCTTTCCATTCCTTAGGTAGAGGTTTGAAGGCAGCTAAACCACACTTTTCAAGGTTGTTCTTTTAGAAAGGTTTTAAAATAAGCTTAAAGATATTCATGAGGTAAGGGAAGCTAAAAATGAGGAAAGACAAGGATCACCTGGCATTTGTGGATGAATAGGATTCAGGCTGAATCTATTAATCTAAATTGAAACTAATTAGATTGACTAATTTTGATCGATTTTATTTCTATAGCTGAAATAGCACATTTTTTAGCTTTAAAAACATTTTTCATGACTTGAAAAATGTTTGTAACGGCATAAATATGTGGTATTAGGCTGAGATTGGGGTGAAATCCTAATTATTAGCTTTAGAACTGAATAAAAATGGATTATTTACATGTATGTTTTACTTAAATAAAATCCTATTTGTTTTATTAGCCTTAAAGATGAATGAAATGAAGGCATTGGTTGATTAGTAATAAATGTCGATGATTTTTTAAAAAAAAATATTGGAGCAAAAATTATTTTGGGTCAATTGATCGAAAATAACCAATATATTTTCTTACATAATTTATTCTTTTGTATTCTCTTATTTGAGCATGAGTTTCACCAAGTTTTAGGCTTGCCTCCTACTTTGACATTAATTGGATAAATTTCAAGGTGTTTTGGGGGTCGTCTTGTTAGACACCTCAAACAAAGAAAACCCAGTTGAACCATGTTTCATATGCTATGATTATTTCATGCGGACAATATGAAAGAACGGTGGACTAGATGCCAAATTGATCCATATAGATATAAGGCTTAGGTAGGAAAAGTTGAGATCCTTAGTCTATGTGAACTTGAGGCTTAGGTAGTAAAAGTTGAGGTCTTTGGTCCGTGCAGACGTGTTAAGTTAGGTTCATATAGATGTGTCGTAACAAATGAAAACCTTTGGGTTTCTCCCTTCTATTTCATTTTTCTCTAATTTCTTTTCTCATTTTCTCTCTATTCTTTCTTCCCTATGGAGTCCTTGTAATCTAGTGATTCCTCTGATGCCTAGATGATGACTAATGACACTTCAACTATACTCTTGTTGCCTCTAACAACACCTCCTCTAACATCCCTAGTCCATGCCGAGGACATGATAATGACTATTTTAAAAGGGTTTTATACCCTCTATAAAGGTAAGCTGATCACACAACATTATTCTAATGAACGACATTTCATTTAGGGCTTGAACACCCATTTTGGAGACCCACTCAGGGCATACATGTTTAAAAACTTACCCTAGGTGAGTATTTGGTCCTCCTTTTGCTCTATTTCGTATTTCTTAGGCATTTTAGATGTTTTGGTTGTCATCCTCTTCATTATGAATGCCCTCTACTTTGTCAAGTCTGTGCGAACTTGATAGGTTGGGGAGAATATGGTCCGTGCAGACCTTCAATTTTATTTTTTTTCTAGTGTGATTAGAATAGGATTTAAGGCTTATTTGCATGTGATAGGATATTTGGTCCATACAGACTCAATGAAGTGTTGTTCGGAGTCCATACAGCCTTATGGTGCCTATGTGTGAGGTCCGTGTGAACTTATGTCTGCTATATTTTTATTTATGTTGTACTACACCTGTGTTGTTTTATGTGTTTGTTGTTGTGTTACTACTTGTAAGAGGTCATTATGGACCAGGGCTGCTCAATCCATGCAACTATGATGTGTGTGATTTTAGGTCTTTGCAGATATAGATCAGAATATATTTACATGTGTTCTTTTTTCTCTGCAGACATGTTTAAAGTGTGGGGGCATATTATCAAGGCAGCAATAGTGATATGCTTCCCTACCGGCAATAGTGAGAGACCAAATATACATTATGGGGTTCCAGACCTTCATTGATCATTTGGTCAAAGGAGACTTTTGTAGGAACCTATAAGCCTTTTGAGCTCTTCTTGACCAATGGATGGACATAACCCACACCTTACACATGCCTTTTAGGGAGTTATGATCACACCATTCAATTAGGCATTCATTATTAGATGTTATATACTAGTTGTGTGATTACATTTGACATGAGTTATAGGTTCCCTACCCTGCAATTGTAGGAGGTAAGAAAGTTAATGGGTTTCATGCCTCAAGATCACTTAAGGCATATCCATTGAACTAATATGAGTAAGCGTTAGGCTAAAGCTTCACCTACTGCTTAGCGTGAGATAGATCAATATGCCAAGTGTTTCATCCTATATTTGATGGGGAATACATTATTTGCAAATACGAATGGCAACATGAGTTGGAGCTTTTTGCCTATGTTAGAGCAAGTAGATTGCATTGGTTCTTGGAATTAGTGCTATTCTTTTTTAGGCTGGATGTATAAAAGCCTGGACATGGCAACTTATACCAAAAAGAGCCATTGATTGATATAAGGCTTCATCTCTAGTGTCTTGGCAAGTGTTGTCCACTTTTATCCATTATCCTTTAGTTGTTTAATTGTCTTTTAAGGTCTAACATCCTCTTTTGCAAGTTTGGGCATATTAGCTACATCTATTGCCTTGCCCATGTGAGCTAGACACTCCTTGCCATTATCCATTGATGGATAGGTAGGTCAGGCCCACTTCTAGAGCTTAGAATGCTTCTTCACTAGCATATCATCTCTAGTATTTGAGCATGAGAGCTTGGACTAATGTGAGTGTTCCTACAAGGATGTAAATATAGTAGTTAGTTTTGAATCCATGAATCAATGTTGTCATACTTACCTAGTTTTCCTTTCTAGGTTAACTTGGCTTGGTGGGTATTCCCTATCGAAGAGATGGTTAATTTTCTTCACTCTATGCGAGAGTTGTCCTCTTAAAGGCTGCTGCTGACTACCCTAGAGGCATATTCCTAGTTTCTAAGAGAGAGAGTGCTAAATTGGCACATGGGTCTAAAGGAGTGCTACATTCCTTAAGATCCTCCTAACATGATATTATTTTAGAGGCACTTTGATGATATGGAGTTTATGCAAGGCATGACTATAGGCATATCCAGTGACACATTGGTCGATGAAAAAGGTGGGAATTATCCCCCTTAGGCTACTGCAAACTTACTACATTATGTGCCTTACACTTTTGGACCTCCGGTACATTATCATTTGGCTTAACTTCTATCATTTTGAAATTTTTACTTAACTCTTATGTTTATGCCACAGCCTACCACCATTGCTTTAAAGGCTGGACCTTCTTCTTGTAAGAAGAAGGCAAGGATAGTCCTTAGCTCCCTAAGCACTTAGTTCTCAACTCCTCTTACATATTCTATCAGAAGTGAGGCACCGAGCCTAATTGTCGATCAACCCTCTTTGCCGAATAAGGTTATGGGTACATTGATAGACATGCCAAAGTTGAGCTATATGTACTATGGCTTGGATGGTTAATTGTCCTCTGCTACCTCTGTATTAAGGATAGTTAGGTGGTGCCTTTTGAGCTAGAGCACCACCTTAGTAGTTTGTTTTTATTTTCACTAATCATTAAATGGGTTTAATTATGCATGACACTCTTTTGTCTTGATCTTGATAGGTGAGGAGAGCTCCTATAGAGAGGATTGCTTGGGTTTTTGAGGCCTTTAGGTGAGCTATGGTTGATGAGACTCAGGTTCTCACTGTAAGTATTTCTTTATACAATGATTAATTTATGCAAATGTGTGTGTATACATGATATGAAAAATGCACTAATCCTTTATCTTTTTTGCAAAGTGCATTGACTAGGAGGGTTGTTTCTCATTGCAAGACTCGAAGGAAGCTAAGATTTTGAATATTTTTAAAAAGTAAGTACTTTCTTTTGATGATAAGGACATAAAGGATGAGAATAAGAATAAGGAGTGAAGTAGATGGAACCTATATTATCTTTGTGAATAGGCCCTATATTTTGCACATATAAACTTTTTAAACTTTTGATATTATATATATACAATCTTATTATCTTCTGAAATACAATTCTCCATATTTATATACAACTAGCAAAAATTTACAATGGAAATATGGCACTATTAATGAACAACATAGATTGAATCTATTTAGAGGAAATGGGCTATAAGTTGAGGATTGTGACTTGTTGAGGTAAGACTCCTTCTGGTAGGGATAGGATGGAGTAAATGTTGTCTGGATTAAATCACAAAAGCTAGATTCTCTAAAATGAAAGGAGCAGGTGGACTTTCGACTCAAATTTTAAGACACCTCTATGGGTCAGGCAATACATCTGAGGCTAAAGTTCAAAAGGTTGAAGCAGATAGATGACAACTTAGAATAGAGATTGCAATTACTATTGATGAGGCTTATGCTTAGTAGACTTTCAAAATTGATACAAGAAAGCCTCCAAACATCCATCCAATGGAAGATATAAAAGCTATTGATAAACTAAGGGAGAATGTCGTGCTCTTAACATATAGAGAAAAGTGTGCATCTGTGACTTGTGGTGATTTGGATGTAACAAGTAACTTAGAGACACTATGTCATCATGGTAAAGAGAACCTAGAAGTTACCATTTTTTGTACTTTCTAGCCATCCCTCCTCTATCAGTTTTAGCTAATGTTACTTGGAAGATTTAGCATTGGTAAGCCTTGGTCCATATGGATAAGGTGTATGATGGTCCATATGAATGTTTACCCTATAGGATTCTTGATTGTTAATAAACATTGCTATGGATATGTGTTAGTTACTCCATGCAAACCATAACATCAATTTTAGATGTTCTAAGGTCCATGCAGACATCCTTGCATCTTTTGGATTCCTTGTCCTAGTAGGAAGAGGAATGGTGAAGGTTATGGCCTATAAATACCTCCTTTTTTCTTTGCTTATGTCGTATTTTACTATATCTCTCTCCTTTAGTTAGTAATTATCTAAGATCTTAGAATCGAAGGCTTTTTAGACTTCAAACATCCTTGCTTCCTTTTCTGCTCTTAGGTTCTTGAGAAAAGTAAGGATTGACCATAACTTCTTGAGTGCTATTGTGCAATATTAGGACCACATTTTCCATATGTTTATCTTTAATCACCAAGAGATCCCCCCCAACCCTAGAAGAATTTGCTGCCATTCTTAATTTCAATGTTGCTCGAGAAAATCCCCTAGCTCTTCTATCTTTAAAGGAATGTTATCCCATAGATATTGTTCTTACTTTACATATTGCTCTGTTTATAGCTTAGAAAGTAATCTTGGGCGTGGGTTTAAATTCTCTGCAAGCAATTATAAACTTTGCTCATAAGTTTCCCCTTAACTATATGGAATGGGTGAAGTGCATGTTGCTATACATCCTTGGTAACTGGTTAGTGGTCACTTTTAAAGATGAGTTTTATGATTTTAAGGTTCTCCAAATTTTGACTCAAGTATGTTCTGGCCATAATCCCTTTGGTATCTCTTTGTTTAAAACCATTTAGGAATTGAATGCTTTAAAAAGAGGGGACATAGACTTTGTAGCTGGAAGTCCACTTCTTTTACAAGTACATATAGAGAGCCCGTACTGGTTTTTCCTTTAGCTTTATTGTCTTTGAACTTAAGCTTTACCTAGCATGCTTATAAGGGTTTTTACACTAGCGGGTTTGCCTAACTTTTGCTTAGGTAGTCCTTTATAGATTTTCCAACCTAACGACTTTTTTTTCAAATTTGGTTATAAGAGAAATTAGGACTGCTAGTACCTTCTCTAGAAAGCTTCAGATTAAGTACACTCTATATCACCATTGTGATAGGAAACTTGAGAAGAAATTTTATACTTATGATTAATTGACTAAATGACTTAATACCATTAAAGCAGTTTGTTAGAGGTGACCTTGGTTGAAGATCACCTATTTTTCTCTATATTGTCATTCAAGCTATGTTCCCTTGATTAGATTGAGGCATGCTACATTTTACATCCCTTCTCATATCCAATAGCAATTTGGTCTATTGTAAAGAGTCCTTTCTGAACCTTTAGGGTTTCAAGGTGGGCTTTTAACAACGTATTTCTTACACTTTTTTCTCGACATGTGGAAGTGTTGTGTTATACTGAGAGATATGCTTGATCATGCAATTGGCAACATAAGTACAGATGATAATTATAGAGATTGGATTCTAAGTATATCTAGATTCAATAGAACATTAGTGTTGATAAGAAAATGTGAAGATACAACTTTTATATCCAAAAAGAAAAGACGTGTCTAGATTTTTAGAGTTTAATTACTTTTATGATATTTCTCACTTAATGGAAGTTTGCATATCAATGATCATAACTAAAGCACTTTTGCTATTAATTACATTTGGAACTAAGATACTCAATCTTGGCAAATATGTTAATTTCCTATTGATGATAGACATTCTCTCTTAAGTCCCCTAATTTTTGTATGAAGTGCCTAATAGGTTTTCACCTTATCGGGTGTCCTAATTTTTGCCTAAGCTACCCTGTTCAGGTTTTTAACTTAGCGGACCTCTTTTTTTATATATATCTTCAATAGAAGTACTTCCTTATCTTGTCCATATTGATGAACTATGAGAATTTATTACCTTCTAAGTCTGAGATCTTGACACCCCCATGTTTGAGTATCTTCTTGACCAAGTATGGGCTTTCCTAATTAAGCTTGAATTTTCCTCTGGGATCTATCAACAAAGGCCTAGTTTGTTTTAGTATCAAGTAACCTTCTCGAATAAGATTGGGCTTGACTTTCTTGTTATAGGCTCTAGCAATTTTCTTTTGATACAATTGCATATGATAAAGAGCTTTCAATCATTTTTCATCAACTAAAGCTAACTGCTCATATCTATTTCTAACCCATTCTACTTTTGGTATTTCTACTTCTAGCATAACCCTCAGTGAAGGGACTTCAATTTTTATTGGCAGCATTGCTTCCATCCTATAAACCAATGAATAGGGTGTGACTTGCGTAGATGTCTTGACAGTTGTTATGTATCCCCATAGTGCAAAGGGCAACATGCCTGCCCAATCCTTATAGGTAACTGTCATTTTTTACAAAATTTTCTAGATATTCTTATTGGTTACTTCAACCGCCCTATTAGCTTGAGGTCAATACGAAGAAGACTTATGATGCTCGATTTTGTACTTCTACAAAAGCTGTCTAATTTCACCCTAAAATAATACCCCATTATCTGTGATGACTTGCTATGGCAACCCATACCTACAGATGATGTTTCTTTCAATAAATTTCACCATTTGTCTTTCCCCTAATTTATTGAAAGATTTAGCTTCAACCTATTTTGAGAAGTAATTGATTGCTACCCCTATGTATATATGCCCTCTAGTAGCTAATAGCTTTGTTTCCCTAATTATGTTTATACCCCATATTGAAAATGGCTAGGGAGATGACAAACTAGTTAACTCATTAAGGGGTAAGTGATTTAGGTTCCCATAGGTCTAGCACTTGTGGCACCTTTTGACAAAGTTACAGTAATCCATTTCTTAGCCAAGTTTCTCCTATTCATGTAAGGACCACATATGCCTTTGTGAACCTTTGTGAGTATTTTTTAAGCTTTTAATTCATCCACACATCTGATTAAAATGCCATCCAACTACCTTTTATATAACATTCCTTGGTAGGAAATGAATTGAGTTGATAATTTCTATAGGATCTTTTTATCTTTCTCTGTTGCGTGTTCTGGGTACTATCCGATTTCTAGGTATACTTGGATGTTATAGTACCAAAGATAAGTCGACATTGGTTTGTTCAATTGTAGTGGTAACTATACCTATATAGGTAGGGAATCTCTATTTGCTAAAGTTCATGGGTTTAGGCAAATCCTTTTTGGTGAGGGTTGAGATTGATATCAAAGTGCCTAAGGCATCAGTGACTAAGTTTTATTTCTCTAGGGATGTGATGAAAAGTGCATTGATTAAATCCTTCGGATAGATCTATGAGTATTTTGACACATTTGCTTAAGTTCTTATCCTAGATGTCCTAATTACCTTTCACTTACTGCATAACTAGCATAGAATCCCTATATATATCAATCACTTTTACCCTTAGCTAGAATAGGGTTTTGAGGCCATAAATGCATGCTTCATACTCTATTACATTGTTAAGTGCATGGAACTCCAACTTTCTAGCTAAGAACATCTGCTCACCTTTTAGATTGATGAGTAGTATGCCGGTGCTTGTGCCTTTTTGGTTGACTGCTCTATCAAAGAACATTCTATTCCTCCTGGGATATTCCCCCAAGTATTCATCTGGAAACTCAAATTCTTTTTACTTTTCCTCGATTGGGTGTTGTACTAGGAATTTAGCCACTATTCGGCTCTTGATCATTTTCTTAGTGACATAGAAGATGTCAAACTCTTGCAAAAGTAGAATCTATCGGCTTATCTTACTTACTAGAGAAGGTGCAGTTTGTAAGTACTTGAGAGGGTCATATTTTGCAACTGCCTCTTCTTTGTATGATTGAAAGTAGTGGCATAGGTTTTTATTGACCTAAATATATCTTCTTAACTTTTGTATACTTCTATTCACAAGGGAGCAATTTCTTGCTTAGGTAATAGACTGCATTTTCTACCCTAGACTTATCTACT
>CANXYI010702766.1:0-11181 GCA_948208565.1 Hura crepitans
TATTTTGCTCCTTGCATTTCTTCCTCCTATTATAACACTAAGTAATCTAATTACATCATTTATAATTGAGAATATGTGACACCCATCACTTACCTGATAGCTGAATCTAAATGAGAGATGGCACATTATGTTGCCTCCTACCCAAACTATTGCCAACTTGAATAAGAGATGGCACATTAACTAGTATTACAATTATTTTCTTATAACCCTATTATACATACTTACATCTTGAAAATCTAAGGTTCGTGTGTAGCTTTAAACCTATATTAGGAACATAAACTATATATGACCTAACTATTTCATTCAATGAAAATCTTCTAACATAATGGCTTTCTTATAACATATCTTAAAACAAACCATGTGAAAATAAATCATCTATAATATTTTTCAAACACATTTTAATTGTAATGCCTATGTTTTAAGGCTTTATGAATATTACCACTAGATCCGAAAAGTCTACCTGGGGTGCGGGGTCACTTGCACATAAATCAAGGTAGTGACATTAGTCACAAAACTTTGAAGGGCTTTAATTTGATGAAAAAGGCAAAATTAAAAAATTTAGTAGAACTAATAATTCATTTTGTACTATAAGCTACCCCTCTGGGCAAGAAAAATTTTTCGTGCTGGGAATGACTCGGGATGTGCGTGGACAGACCTAAAAATATAAAAGCCTGAAGCTCAAAAATTCCATTAAGTCCATTAGTGAAAGAATTTTTGTATTCTGAGGTCGTTTGTAAATTCTTGTAACTTTTGAGGTTGGCACACAAAATCGAGGTAGTCTAAAAATGGTCCTATCGGTGCAATTTGGCTGCAAAAATTTACGAGCATGCAAAGGGGATTAAAATATGAATTTTAAAATAAACAGTGTAATTTTTTAAGGTCTATGTGAATTTTAGTGAATTTTTAAAGTTTGCTAAAAGAATCGAGATGCTTTAGGATAGCTCGGGTGGCTGTGGCACCCACCCACACTTGGCCATTTAGCCTAAGGCCCATGTCAAGTGGCAAGGGTGACTAACAAGTGGATTTTCACTACTTAAATAAAAGAGGACTTTTTCCACTTTTTAGCCTCGGTGAATGGTGCCACAGTGGAGAATGGTGGCCATTTCCACCTTTTGCCTTCAGTCTTTTCTGAAATTTTAGGTTCCTAAATTCATTTTAGGATGTTAGGGAAATTCCAGAAGAAGAATTATGGTCAAACGAGTCTTCAGCCATTAATTAAAATTCATGGAAATTTACTAGATAGAAGTAGTTCAGCAAGTTACCTTGGGTGAGTCTTCTTGCTTTCTTCTTAACTTTTCCTATGATATCTTAATTGGAAATGGTTGTTTGAGAGGACTAATATCTAGGAGGATGTGTGTGGATGGTGTTTGATGGAAATTGGAGTAAGGAAAAGCTTAAAAATGGTGATGAAAGCTTCTGTGAGGGCTAGAATAGAGGTGTTAGGAGCCTTGAATTTGTGGTAATTTAATCTCCAAGTGAGGAAGGTAAGTGAATTCAACCATTCACTTCATGCCCTTCAATTTTAGTAGCTATTTTTTGGGTTCAAGAATGGTTTAAGTTCACAATTGGCTTGGATAGGTGTTTTCTTTTAATGATTATAGCTTATGGCATGAAGGAATGTGAATGGTATAGTTACATGATGAAATGAACCAATATTAGTTTTAAACTATAAATTGGTCGAGAGGTGTTCATGGTGCTTGATATAGGTTAATAGAGTTTGATGTGTGTTTAGGGTACTTGAGCTATAAATTAATCATTATGTTATTGAAATGTAATGGCATTGTTTATAAAGAGATGGAAAATACATGATTAGCATGAAGTATGTGTGTAGCCAAGAGCTTGTCATATGGATGTCAATGTGTATTGCATGCTTAGTGTGGTCCTAGGTAGTGTTTGAGGTTGGAAATGCATGTGCCTTAGACCTATGGTGCATGAATAATTGATATGGCGCGTAATAAGTTTGAATAATGCATGGAGGCATGGAAGGCTAGTAGTGGCCAAGGCATATAACAAGCTTTTATTATCTTAAATGGCATGAAAATGTAAAGGTATGTGTGCAAGTGTAGTTAGGCTATGGATAAATGGAAGATTATGTGATGAACATTATCAGAATTCATGATTAGGGCTATTAGTTAGATGTACCCAAAAGCTAGTTGAATGGAAATGGCATGAAAAATGGGGGTAAAATGTGTACAATGTTATGTGTACTTAAGCATGATTATGAGAGCATGACTAGTTAGTTATTTTGGCATGAAATAAGTGAAATGTATACCTTAAAATGGCATGTAATATAGGTAAGAAATTTTTTGAATAATGAACTCAAGTTTGGCTAGAGTTGATGTATGAAAAGTGGCTTGTATTTGCCTTTAAGGGCTATGGTTGGCAAATAAACAATGTGCTTGAGTTATGTGCCATAAAATGGCTATGTTAGGGTGATTAATTTTGGTGGCATATATGCTTCTATTTTTGGCCTTTTCAGTTGCCAAAGTATTGTTGGCTTTAGGCCTATGAATGCATGAAATAACTAGTGAAAAATATATTGAAAAATAATGTGAAATGGACTTGAAAAGCATAGTGAAAACTTGACGCAATGACCTATAACTGTCCTAAAATGACTATTACCTGAACCAATAAATCCACTGGATAATAAAATGGCATAAAATTGTGAAATACTTATGAGATAAAAATCTAGCATAATATATCATAATTATTTACAATTTCACCTTTCGATATTTTTTTTGATAATCCATTTGTTACAGCCTATTGTGGCCATACCAGACCGAGCTAAATTCCAACTGTGCTATAAAAACTATAACTATATGTTTTTAAGTTAATAATATTATAAAAAGTTAATCAGAAAAGAAATGGACATTATCTATTTTTCAGATAAACACCCACTAAATGGGTTAACTAGTCAACTTAGGGATTTTTAGCAACTGCTACACTATCTATTTTTTAGATAGAGCTAGTACAATGGCATAAGTCCCTATCGGGACCACTGTACTAGTTAGTTTGATAGACAATTTTCTATACTTGCCACCTGATTCCAATATTGATTTTTCTAGTGCAGCGACATAGGTCCTAAAGGGCCACTATACTAGTATGTTTGATAGACCAGTCTGCTAGGTAGACACAGCCACCTCATCATTAAACTTCTAAATAATGTTGGTATAGTGGCGAAGGTTCCGAAGGCCACTATACTAGTATGTTGGATAGACTAGTCTACTGGGTAGACACTACCTCCTTATTTACACCTTGGATGCCAGAACTTTATTGAGCCAATGCAATGGCATTGGTCCAAAATATAAACCACGGCACTAGTTTGTTCCCTTTAGATCTAATGTCTGTCAGTGTTATCTCTTAAGATGGGCCAACTATATAATTAAACAAGATTAATGTAATTTACATATGGCTTTGAAATGTAATATAGAGGTATTTTGGTAATTTTCCACTGGTAATGCTCAATTACTTAATTAGCAAAGTTTATGCATGAAATTGGTATGCTTTTAAAACCATAATTTACTTATGCTAAATTGATTAACTAGATAATTGATGGACAGGGTAAAAAGGTAATTTTTTATGTTAGTAGTCGAGGTTGTTCTTATAAGTTAGAACAAGATAAGAGAATGATTAATTAGTCATGGTTAGACTACTAGACATGTTTTAAATGCTTGAATTCACCACTGAGTATTATATACATAGTGTGTCTATTTTTATGTGCAGGTGACAAAAACAAGGACGCAGCCTCATAAAGTGTGCAGGAGAGTTCAGAGGTCATTTTTGAGATGGTTGATCATGTATATCTATATAGCTTTTACACTCCATGTACTTAGGTGGGAAATAGGGGTTATGTATACAAGGGACATAGGGTGTAATTGTCTATAAGCAAACTATGTTGTAATTAATTAGTTGTTTATCCCCTTTGTGTATGGTTGATCTATGTTTGAGTTTGGTGACCTTGAGGCTTTATCTGTTTCTCATGAGTGTAGCATGAGGCTTGTGTTACTATTTGATAAATGATGATGATAGGATGATGTCTAAGGGACCAGAAGGATCCAGGAGATGAGAGAATCTATTATAGAAGTGTTTTACAAGTTGGAAAATTTTGGGATAATAACCCGGGTAGCTGTTATGCTGCTAGATTTTTAGGAAATGTCTTATTATGTTAAAATCACCCTATAATAATATGATCATGTCAGTATGAACCTAAATGAACTGTAGGAATAGGCAGGAAGGAATTTAGAGTTAGAAAAAATTGAATAGCATAGAATAAGTAAAAGTTAAATGAATGAGTAGGGTAGAAATCTTAGGATGGGTGACCTAGTGGGAAGTTTACCGTTTATTGGGTTTCTTTAGGAATCTAGTAAGGGGTGTTACATTTTATGGTATGAGAGCATAGGTTAATGTTTCTAGGCTAAATACATGAGTGCAAAGGTCTACGTTTTAAATTCCTCTAAATAGTTATGTTGCACAAGGCTAATAAGTAAGTCCTTTGTAATAAAGGAGGGGCCAAGGAATTTACTAATTTTGCAACCATAACTATACAGGGGGGCTGGCAATTCATCCGTACCTGAAACTAGTGATGCTACACAGCAGCCATAGACACAAGTGCCTGGCTAATAGGATGTAGGATTAACCCTTATCCTACTACATTAGGAAGTTAGAATATAAAAAGATATTACTAGACTCCTAAAGTATGTTGTGGAGTTCATTTCCAATGATAAAAAGAATGTAAGAGATTCTTATCAGGACTGAATGTACAACTAAGGATGCAGATAGCAAAATCCCAAAGAGAGAGATTTTGTAGTACTAGAGTTAGCTGCATATGACATGGAGGAGATGTTGTAAGAAAAGAGGGACATGTTCTAGAGAAGTACAATACAGTGTTAGGAGATGGTAAAAAGAGGAGAGAGGGTCGGTCATAGGCACAGTCTCAGCTTAGGTCCTAATATCAGATAGGGTATCAAGGGCAGAGATAAGCATAAACCTAGAGGTCGGAACAAGCTCCTATAGATAGACCTCGATTACCTCATCGGGCTGATAGAGCTCCTAGTACATGGGGTAATAAAAATGGACCTCTTACTTATACCACTTGTTAAAAGAGGCATTAGGGTAGTGTAGAGGAGGCAAGAAAGGAGAATGTTTTCATTGTGGTGCTAGAGACCATTACAAAGGATAGTGTTCTTAGAGGCAAGTAGAGGGTGCTTAGACACATGTATCTAATATGGTACCACAGAACAGGGGTTAGAGGCAAAATAGAGGAGAGCAGCCTAGTGCTAGCCAGGGTAATAGAGTAGAGGCTTGTGCTCCAGCCAAGCAGTATGCTGTGAAAGCTAAAGAAGAGGCTATAGCACTAGATGTCATAACTGGTACTTTTTATTTATTCAATATTCTAGTTTTGGCTTTGATAGACCTTGGTTTTACACATTCCTATATATGTACTACATAAGTAAAGAATAGGCAATTAGAGCTTAAACATGTTGATGTAGACATTAGAGTTAGCAATCCTATAAGGTAGTGTGTGATTGTGAACAAGGTGTATAGGCAATGTCCACTAGTGATTTAGAGGTATAGATTTTCTGCTGACTTGATTGATTTGCCTTTCGAGGAGGTTGATATGATCCTAGGAATAGATTGGTTGACTGAGAATCAAGCCATGACTAATTTTAGAAATAAGAAATTGACCCTACAAACTGTAGAGGATAGATAGTGGTAGTGGATGGTGAGAGAAGTATTATGAACAGTCTTATCTTTGCTGTTAAAGCACAAAAATTTCTCAAGAAGGGTTGTGAGGCATATTTGTCCTATACTATTGACCTAAGTGTTTCCAACTCTAATTTGGCACATATTCCAATTCTTTCTAAGTTTTTTGATGTATTCCCTAATGAGTTACTAAGTTTACCACCTCAAATGGAACTAGATTTTGAAATTGGGGTACATCCTTATACAACTCTAATATCTATTGCTCTATATGGAATGGCACCTACTGAACTAAAAGAACTGAATGTATAGCTACAAGATCTATTAGATAAAAGTTTTATTAGACCCAATGTTATCTCTTTGGGGAGCACCTGTGTTGTTTGTATAGAAGAAAGATGGGTCACTTAAAATTTGTATTGATTATAAGTAGCTGAATATAATGTGAAGAATAAGTATCCATTGCCCAAGATAGATAATCTTTTTTATCAGTTTGGAGGTATAGGTGCATTTTCTAAGATTGATTTGAGATTTGGATAGCATTAGCTCAGAATTAAGGAAGCTAACATTCCTAAAAATGCCTTTAGAACTCGGTACATGCATAATGAGTTTTTAGTGATTCCATTTCAGCTCACTAATACACCAGTAGATTTTATGGATCTCATGAATAGAGTTTTTTAGCATTATCTAAATCAGTTTATGGTAGTGTTCATAGATGATATCCTGGTGTACTCTAGAAACTAGGAAGAGTATGAACAACATCTCAAGGTTGTATTACAAACCCTGAGAGAGAGATAGTTTTACGCGAAGCTTAGTAAGTGTGAGATTTGGTTGAGTGAAATTACTTTTCTAGGCTATATAGTTTCAACTGAGGGAATCAGAGTAGATCCTAATAAACTAAAGGCAGTGTTGGAATGGAAACCACCTAAGAATGTAACTGAGGTGAGAAGTTTTCTAGGTTTAACTGGCTATTATAGGAGATTTGTAAAAGGATTCCCCATTATTGCCACTCCTTTAACCAGACTGAGCAGAAAGAATGTGAAATTCGAGTGGGTTGATAAGTGTCAAGCAAGTTTTGAACAACTGAATAAGATATTGATAGAAGCTCCTATTATGATACCCCTACTGGATTCCCAAAGAAACCTAATAAGTAGTACACTTCTCACCAGGTCGCCTATCCTGAAATTTCCCCTATGGTCATTCATTTAACTTTTACTAATACCGCACTAGATCATTTTATCTAACTCCAAAATCACTCCGGTCAATTCTTATAATCCATTTAGGTTAGTATCAACATGGTTCAGCCATTATAGAGGAAATTTGACTCACTCTAGTACCAACCTAAAAATTCGGTAGCACGACGGCTACCTGAGCCATTATCCTAACATATTTGTTCACTTCAAAGCAATTCAACACTACTTATCACATCTCCTAGACCTATGTGGTCCCCCATTCATAGCCTAACATCATTATCTAACACATATCAAACTCAGGCCCTAGGGCACATATGAGAACATGCATATATAGAGCCTCAAGCTCAAATCAACATCAAACATCACAGTTGAACATACATTCACAAGAAAATATTTAGGACTATTTATTTACATCAGCAGTTAATGTTACTTATAAACATCCCATATACAAAGCTTAAAAATATGATTTCTACCTAACTTCATATAAGTATATGGATATCAAAACTATATAATAGTTACTTCGTATTCCTTCATAGTTATCCTCTGAACTCTTATCGACATGCTTTACAAGGCAAGATTCTACTCTTGAGTACCTACATACAATAATAGGTATGATGAGTATACGAGATACTCAATGGTGAACTTAAAGCATTTCAATCATGGAATTATGTCTTTTCATACCTTTGTAATCTAATGACTAGTTTTTAATTCATTGTCTAATTTAATTATACAATAGAGTGCTAAATTATAAAAATACCCCTAAGGTATTTATGTGTCTTGAAATAGCCTTTTTAACTCACATATATTATTTAAAGTAATTATTTTATTCATAGCATACATTTTAGACATTAATCAACTTATTTGGCAACACATGCGCAAAAGGTCCAAAATGCCCTTTAGCCTACATTCTTTCAAAAACTTAAAAAATACTATTCAATGCTTAATTTTGATATTCATAATTAGTTTAATTATTTAATTAATTTAATTCACTAGCTCGACTAAGAAGATAACACTTAAAAACACTAGATCTAGAGGGAAAAATAAACTGGTGCAGTGGTCCCCATTTTAGACTTATGCCACTGCATCGGCATGTGTGCCATAATGGAGATCAGTCGTAGCCACTCTAAACACATGTAAATAGTAGTTGCGTGACATAATGCAAATTAGCCTGTAAGCCTCTCCAACCATAAATAATCAACATTAATAACTAGGTGACATAATGGAGATTAGCCTGTAGGCCTCCCTAGCCACCAAAAGCATCATCAACAACTGGGTGACATAGTGGAGATCAGTCTATAGACCTCTGTAACCATAAAAGGAATTACTGCATGAATATTAGACACTAGCAACTACAATACCTTAAGTTGATCGGTCAACCCATCCAGTGGTTGTCTAACTAATTGGCTAAGTAGTTCAATTTAAGTTTATTTATTGACCAAAAATATTCTTATAATATTTATGTTTCAAAAACAAATAGTTAAAATTTTTATCTCATACTTTATTTTTTTAGCTAGACTGGTATCGCCACATTTTTGCTCTACCGGTAAAATTCTATAAGAAAATTTAAGTGAACGAATACCAAAATTCAAGGTATCATATATTATGATTTATCATGGCATTAATACTTAAAATGTTAATAATTTTTGTCCAGTGACAATTTTGGTTCAGGTACTGGTCAACTGGACAATTATAGGTCATTTTTACCATTTTTGAAGTCAATTTCTAGGACTATTTCAAGTCCTAATTTAACACAGTTTTTAATATCTTTTTAACTACATTTTTAGGCATAAAGCCAAGTATAACTAGGCTAATTTCTAGACCAACTACTGGGCCCAATAGCCAAGCATACAAAGGTCTTAAATCTAGCCACTTAAGGCATAAACAAAAGTACAATTTCAAGCCACTATTTAAGTCATTATACTAAGCCATTAACATACATTCTAGTTTCATTCATATTATGCATTTAAGGGCACCATCTCAAAGTATATATTTTAAACAACATTAGGTCATAGACATTGTTCAAACTGAAGCTATTACAAGCCAATTGTCATAGCCATTGTAATACCTGTCCATTTTTACTTAATTAAGCAAATTTACATGCCTTATTGCCTTCACTTTACTCTTGAGTACAAAAGAAAAATGCCTAATTACACTTCTTTTTTCCCATTCTATCAATATTCCTTCACTAGTGTGCACCACCAACACTAACACATGTACACTTACTCAATTTCAAGCCAATTTCTCAATAACCATATCAATTCAAGTAACTATTCATAGATAACATGCAATTGATCATTAACAACCATAAGAACCATATCAAATCAATAATTCAACCCACCCATTATGCCTTCATCATAGAATTACTCTCAGGTACTTGCTTAAATCATACCAAGGACTAAATTCTCAAACCCATAACATATACGTTCAAAATTATTGAGTACCAACAAGCTATTTAATCACTATTCATACATCTTTTAAGCATTATAGACCCTAAAACATGTCACAGCTAGCAAGGATTTTAGGCATAAAGTTCAACATTCAAACTATCTATATAGTTCATATTTGTATACACATTTCAATCTTTTGGCAAGTTCACTGAAGTTCCTAAGCTAATCTCGACTATTAACTATCTTGAAACTCATTTCCAATAGTATTATACCATAAAATCATAAAGGAAATCCTTTCAGTCCACTTACTTTTGATGGAGTCCCTTGAATCTTCAAAACTGCACATTGGCTAAAAAGCAATGGTGGTTTCTCTCCTCCACTGTGGGTCCTAAAATGCCATCCAAATGCCATAACCACCTCACACACATCATTACATAGATGTTACCCATGATCCAATATCAAAAACTGGCTAAAAATCTCAAAGAAAGGAAGAGAAATAGCCATGGACTTACCTCAAATAGAGAATATAGTCAGAGAACATGGTTGGAGCTAATAAAGGATTATGACTCCCTGATTGACTACCGCCCAAGGAAAACTAATGTGTTGGCATATGCATTAAGCAGGAAATGTATGATGGCTTTAAATGCTATGAATGTCAAGTTGCAATACATTTTAAAAGATGTTGTGTTGCCTATGCTACAGGTAAAGCCAAATTTAGATAGCAGATTAAGAAAAATCAGATGAACGATGAATATCTGTGTAATGCCCGTTAGCTAGAGTTCTATGAACAGTGCCTTTTAGGCCCAAGTGAAGTTCCCTACGGTACGGGTCATCGCCATGAGGATAAAAAGGGGTGTATTGGTCATAAAACTTTGATAGGCCTAACAATGGGTAAAATGAATGAATTTAAAAAATTAGCAGAACTAATAAATCATTTCGAGTTGAAAACTATAGAATAGGGAGATAAAATAAGTTTATGCTAGGAAAACCCTAGGATGTACCTAGACAGACCTGAAAATACCATACCCTGAACCTTTAAAATTCCAATAAGTATGACGGGAAAGGAATTTTAATTTTCTGAGGTCGTTTGATATTTTTTCTGAATATTTTATTTCTAGCGGGTGAATAGTGTCAAAAAGTCAACTATGGAATTTTGAATTAAAATTTTATGTGAGCCCTAGTGACACTAATCGAGGATTTTTAAAACTAAAATGAGAATTTTTAGAAGTTCAGAGAATTTTCTATAAATTTTTTAAGTTTAAAAAGGCATTAAAAGAATACAAGCCTTCGAATCGCCACGTGTTGCGATCGGTGCCACCCACTTAGTGCTATATAAGGGGTCACACATGTACCAAAGCATCATCTTCCTCTATTAAATCATAAAAATTCAATGCCACTTACTTTAAGTCCACTTACTTGTGATGGAGTCCCTTGAATCTTCAAAACTGCACATTGGCTAAAAAGCAATGGTGGCTTCTCTCCTCCTCTATGGGCCCTAAAATGCCATCCAAATGCCACAACCACCTCACACACATCATTACATAGATGTTACCCATGATCCAATATCAAAAACCAGCTAAAAATCTCAAAGAAAGGAAGAGAAATAGCCATGGACTCACCTCAGATAGAGAACATAGTTGGAGAACATGGTTGGAGCTAATAAAGAATTATGACTACCTGATTGACTACCGCCAAAGGAAAAAGAATTTATTGGCATATGCTTTGAGCAGGAAATGTATGATGGCTTTAAATGCTATGAATGTCAAGTTGCAATACATTTTAGAAGATGTTGTGTTCGCTATGCTACAGGTATAGCCAAATTTAGATAGCAGATTAAGAAAAATCAGATGAATGATGAATAGACGTGTAATGCCCGTTAGCTAGAGTTCTATAAATAGTGCCTT
>CANXYI010702820.1:0-10413 GCA_948208565.1 Hura crepitans
TCATTACTAATTTGAAAATATGTCAATGGCTACTGGAACTGATCTGAAGTGGTTTTGATTGATTTCATAGTTTAAGTTGCAAAGGATTTTTGCAGTTAACTTGAATTTGATTCTTGTGATCAATTGTTTAGATAATTTTAATTAAATAAAACTCATATTATTAGATTTTGTAATTTTGGAAATATATGTCACATATCATCATTAAATAAATTGAATTAAATTAATTTTTGATTTATTTGGTCAATATTTTTAATTTTTGGTGATAGTTACATGTTGATCGAAATTTTTATAAGAAATTGTGTTTTCTGGTGGCAATTTGGTTATAATCCAAAATTAATTTCTTTTTCTAATGGAATTGCAATTTTAAAATAATTAAAAGGATTATAAATTGGTTCTGATCTAGTTTGTTAAGTGTTATTGAATTGAGATTATGATTTTGGCCATTCATTTATGCACATATCCTTCTACATGCATAGAGGAAAATTTATTTTCTTGCTTTATGATGATTTATCATTTTAATTCTAAAAGGTTTGAAATTAAATGAACATGAAAATGTAATTTTATTATTTTAATGGGATTAATAAAATTAAATTACATGATCAATATGATTGTTTTTTTCGTGTTTGAGCAAAAAAATGAAAATGATCAATCGATGCTAGTTTTATAAGTGTTATAATTCTTGAATTCAACTGTAATGCACATTTTAAATATTTGATGCATATGATACATTAGATATGCATGATAAAGGTGTATGATTGACATGATGATTAGTTATGGGCCTAAGACCAATATGATTGATATATATTGCATGAATTTTTCTTTGGTGAAATTGGGCTTGCATGTCCTAGCCTTTTATTTCTCATTATACTTCTCTTCTCATTTAACTTCCCTCACATGTAACATGAGGTACTCTCAATCATATATAATGTAATTAGATCACTTAGGGTTAAAATAAAAAAAAAGATACGCAAGGAGCAAAATGGAGAAAAAGGCCCACCAAAGAGGTCTAAGAAGATAAAGGTAGAAAATTTCTTTATTTCTTTTTAGGTTTGTAATTCATGCACTATAACACCCCCTACCCGATTCTATAGGAAACAGGCAAGGCATGCTACTTCCTATGAGGCCACCCATCCTTAGATTTCTCTAAGGGCCTTTCACTTAACTCCTACTCAAGTTTGACCAACTTTGATTGAACCCACCCATATTGCCATTATGTTTATTTATCCTCTTATTATTGCCTATTTTAGACTGTTACAATATCATTGTAGAGCTACCAGAGAATTACAGACAATTGGGCAACATAATAGCTGCTCGGGTAACAAATCCCAAATTAATCCTATAAGAAAATCACTTCTAAAGACCCTTCACCATTACTCCTCATATCTGGACCCTTCTAGTCCTCCCAATCATCATCACACAGTAGCACACATATCAAGAAACATAGGGTCTCAAACCCATCAACCCACAGTTATAAACAAGTAAAATTAATATTAACAGACAAAACTATACATACACATAAGTTTTTATCTTTTGTCTCTATTTACATCCCATAACCTACTCTATCTTATCATACATGAGTGCACATCTATAGAACTTAAAAAGAAAGAAAAGCAAAATAACAAAAGACTTGATGGCAGCTACACTAGGGTTATTTGTTGTTGATCATCCCTCGATCTACTGCCTATGCATTGGAACACCGACACACTGAGTATAAAACTCAATAATGGAATAGATCAAATATAATATGTCATACATGCATACATGCAACATACAACATTCAATACACATGACAATCACCTTAACTCTTCTAAGTCTAGTTTGTTATTAAGTTCAATTAACTTATTTATCCCTTAGTCTAGTTTATTATTATAATGTAGGCCTATGATAGATAGACGACACTTAAAAATACCGGATAGCGGGAATTATCCTATGCAGTGGCCCATATTTTAGACCTCGATAACTGCACCTACCTAGCCCGATAGCAGTGATCAGTCTGTAGACCTCCCAATATCTATAAATTGGATAGCAGGGATTAACCCCATAGGACCACCTAATGCCCCATATCACATCAGCAATAATCACAGGTGGATAGCAAGGATTAGCCCCATAGGACCTCCTAATATCCATTAACGGACAAATGGGTAGCAAGGATCAGTCCAAGTGGACCTCTCAATACCCTACTATGCAGTGTTCATCTCAGAACCTTGACGGTTGCACTCACAACATCCAACGCACAACAGTGGCCCTAGAAAGACTAGACTGCCTAGTAGCTGCTAACTCCCTAGTTGACCGATCAACTTATCTAGTGGGTGTCTAACTGATAGGCAAATTACTAGATTAGACTATTAATCTTAATATTATTGATTCTCAGGTCCATTTTACCATTAAGTTACTTGTTATAATAGGATACACACAAAATACCACAACTTTGCCTACAGTCTCAAAGTTACTATTCATATGGTCAGTTTATGCAACTGACACTATTCATTTAGTCATTTCTATATTTCATGCCTTTTCAATACTATCCCATGCCAAGTCCAATTTTTTTCCTTTCCTTAACATATTCACTTATATACCATAATCATATCACAAGACATAAACTCGTGCCATTTTACCATTCATTTTATACTTGTACACTTTAACTTCCATTTCACCATATTTTGATGCCAAAATGTGTTACTATTAAAATTCATTTTAAGGTATAGTTTGTATACCTCATAAGCTTACTATTTCATCCCATAATATGTAACAAACATGTTTACCCATATCATGTTCCATAACACACACATTTCGGCCAACATATGCCTACACACGTCTATGGGAATTTCTTCTCAATTCAACATGCCAAACCTAATATCTTAATGCCATTAACATAGTTATAGCACCATTTCACCTAGTCACCATGCATACACCCAAATTCATGCATTTCCATACAAGGTACATACACACTATCATGCCATACACTAAGACATATTAGATTTGGGTCTATTCCACATACCTAAGGTGTGAGAATACCCTTTTCTCCACCACTTTTTGGCTTGTAACCTTGGTTTTTCTCACTTGAATCCTTAAGCCCTAAACATACAAGAATTTAACTTAGAAAAATTCTCAAAAATTTTTTTAAGCTCCAAATTGAAATCTAAAACTATGGTTATTCTTAGAATACCCTAGTCTACCTATATCAAAAATTAAAATTAGGTTTAAAACACTTATAAATAAAAATGTCACTATTCACCCAAGTGACATATCTCCTAAATTAGGCCTCTTTTTTGAATTTTGTCTAAAGAAATAGAATCTAGAGACTATGAAGGCTTGATTTCATATAATTTTTATAGGGATTTAAGGAGAAAGGAGAGAGAAAATTGTAAAAAATAATGGGGATGAGAGAGAAAGTGGCATTAGATTTGGTGGTTTCTCAAAGTTGAAGATGGTGTTTTGGCACATGTAAGGATTTCACATGTGTAACCTCTTATGTATAGGTGGGTTGCTACCTTGGATCACAACACGTGGCGATCTAATGGCTAGAATTCATTTTACATCATTGTTGGCTTCAGAAATTCCTAGAAAATTATTCGAACCTCTAAAAATTTTCATTTTAGTTTTAAAAATCCTCGATTAGTGTAACTAAGGCTCACGTAAAATTTTAAGTCAAAATTCAATAGTTGACTTTTTAACAGTATTCACCCACCAGAATAAAATATTTAAAAAAATATCTAACAACCTTAGAAAATTAAAATTCCTTCTCCAGCTTACTCATTGAAATTTTTTGAGGTTTAGGGTATGGTATTTTCAAGTCTGTTCGAGCTCCTCCCAAGGTTATCTTGGCACAAACTCATTTTATCTCCTTATCCACTAGTTCTTGACTCAAAATGATTTATTGGTTCTACTAAATTTTTAAATTCCTTTATTTTACCAATTTTTAGGCCCGTCAAAGTTTTATGACCAATACACCAATCATTGGACTCATAATGATGCCCTGCACCGCAGGGAACATCATTCGGGCCAAAAGGTACTATTTATAAAACCTTGACTTACGGCTATTATAATTCTTCCCTTCTTAAGAAATTTTGTACTCTAAATTACTCAAGGTAAAGAGATGAGGATACTGCATCTACATCTTCTCCTCACTTTTCCATGTCACCTCAATTGTGTTGTGGTACCTCTATAATACCTTCACTAGTGGAATTGACTTGTTTCTTAACTACTTTACTTTTTTGGCTAGAATTTGCACTAGTTCCTCCTTATATATCAAGTCTAGATGTACTTGGATTTCTTCAGCAACTATCAAATGCGATGGATCCAATTGGTATCGTCTTAATATTGATACATGAAAGATATCATGTATCTACTGCAATTCAGGTGGCAAAACTAGTCTATACGCTAAGGGACCCACTCTTTCTGTGATCTCATAAGGTCTAAGGAATCTGGGGCTAAGCTTGCCCTTCTTGCCAAATTAGAGAATCTTTTTCCATAGAGGTACTTTTAGGAACACCTATTCTCTAACTTTATACTCAATGTCTCTTCTTTTTAAGTCTACATAGGACTTCTGCCTATTTGATGTAGCTTTCAACCTTTCCCTGATAATTTTAACTTTTTTCTCAGCATCTCAAATTAAATCAAATCCAACAACTCTACTTTCTCCCACTTCACTTCAATAAAGAGGAGTCCTACACCGGTGAGCATACAAAGCTTTATATGGTGCCATACCCAAGCTAGCCTAATGGCTATTGTTGTATGCAAATTCTGCCAATGCCAAATACTGATCCCAATTACCTTTAAACTTGATGGCATAGCTACATAGCATATCTTCTAGCACTTGTATTACTCTCTCTAATTGGCCATTTGTCTGAGGATGGAATGCTGTACTGTATATTAATCGAGTACCCAAGGCTTCTTACAATTTCTTTTAGAATCTGGAGGTGAATCTCGGGTCTCAATATGAAATTATAGCTATTGGCACTCCATGTAGCCTCACAATCTCGTCAATGTACAATATGGCCAACTTCTCTAAGGAGTAGTCCATCCTTATAGGTATGAAGTGGGCTATCTTCATCAGCCTATCCATGATCACCTAAATGGCATCACACTTATTCCTAGTCAATCGTAATCCCATGACAAAATCCATGGTGATCTTCTCCCATTTCCATTTTGGAATGGCAATTAGGTGTAGCAATCTAGAAGGAACTTGTTGTTCTACCTTCACTTATTAAAAAATCAAACATTGGGCCACGTACTTAGCTACCTTTCATTTCATTCCTAGCCACCAATAATGAGGCTTCAACCTAAGATATATCTTCATGCTTCCTAGATATAGTGAGTAGGGAGCTTCATGAGCTTCCTTCAAAATTTGCAACCTTAATTCATCCATATCAAGTACACATAGCCTATTTTGGTAGTATAGGCTCCCATTATCACCTAACTCAAAGCCTATTACCTTTCCCTATTTGGTTTTACTCACAAGTTGCACCATTTGTATATTTTTCAATTGAGCTTCCTTAACTTAATACCTAAAGTCTGCCTTGACTTGTAATTTTGCCAATATTGCACCTTCTACAATGTATTCCACTCGAGCATGCATTAACTTCAAATTAGCTATCATCTTCCTGCTTACAGCATCTGTAATGACATTCGCATTCCCTAGATGATAGTCAATCAAGCAGTCATAGTCCTTAATCAACTATATCCATCATCGTTGTCTCAAATTCAACTCCTTCTAGGTAGGAAAATACTTTAAGCTCTTGTGATCCATGTAAATGTAGCATTTCTCTTTATATAAATAATGTCTCCACACCTTTAAAGCAAAGACAATTGTTGCAAGTTTTAAGTCATGCATAGGATAATTCCTCTCATGAGTCTTCAACTACCTAGAGGCATATGCAATTACCTTGCCTTCCTACATCAACACACAAACATGTCTATTGTGTGAAGCATTACTATAGATCATACACTCCTTACCCTATTCCAGTTGAGTAAAGATAGGAGCTTCTATCAGTATCCACTTTAATCTATCAAAACTAGCCTAGCATTTGTCATCTTACTCAAATTTCACATCGTTCCTTATCAATCTTGTTAGTGGAGCAGATATAATTGAAAAACCTTTCACAAACCTCTAATAATAACCTACCAATCCTAAGAAACTCCGTATCTTGATCACATTCCTAATAGGGTTCCACTTTAACACTGCTTTAACCTTGCTTGGGTCCACTCTGATACCTTCAGCTAAGGTAATATAACCTAAGAATGCTACCTCACCCAATTAGAACTCACACTTGCTAAACTTGGTGTACAACTGCTTCTCTCTCAATATCTATAACAAAAACTTTCAGAGATACAAAATACACCTTTGTAATCACACATTAGGCCCAATCCCTCAATTACATTAGAATGCCTCTAAATATTAATAATTTCACATGATTGTACCAAAATAAACAAAATATCCAAAAAGTAGCTTTCTCAGTATTTCTTCTAGATTGAGGCTTAAACTCTAATCTGCTATCTTTTTAACCTACACATTACAAAACAAAATGATGCACTAATCAAATGGCTAGTGGTGTATTCACTTTAGCATATGTATGCATTCATGCAAATTATTCAACATAGATTAATTATGTTATGTCATAAGCTTACTCAATTCATTTCTAGGCATAAATAAGCATTTCAATATTTATTTGTAAAATATAACAATAATTATTCATACCAAATTATCAATTTAACTTAAGCATAATTTACCATTTATACATAATAAGATTTTTATAACACATTCAATACTTAATAATTAAAGATGAGATAATGCATTTTTAAGTTCCCAAACTGGTTCAATTAATTTATCCAACCATTTATTGCCTATACTAAAAAGACAATTATCCAAAATTGAATAGTAAGACCGACTTGGCCTAAAGGCCATAAATTGGACTCGTAGGTTATAACTAGACCTAAAGGTCATAAATTAGACTCGAAGGTCATAAACTAGACTCAAAGGTCAAAAAAGTGTCCCTAGGGCAAATATAGATTGCCGAAGGCCAAATAGTGCTCAAAGGCTAAATTAAGTATCCGTGGGTACCCTAGTAGCTGGTAGACTCCTTAGTTGATCGATCAACTTATCCAACCTAGCTTGTCTAACGGTATGGGGAATCACCATTTAAATTAAAATTCACCTTATTAAGTAGCTTTTAACATGCTTTATACCTTAATTCCATTATTTTCATGATTTTTCACTTTAATCATCAAAGACATGAGTACACATATTTACTCATATTTCCATATAAGCTCACAACCTTACATAGATCTTTAATGTTGAACTAACTCATCTTGAGGCCATTTACATGCCTTTACAAAATTAGGCCATAATCAACTTCATCACCACATTAAATAGGTACATGCCATATTATTTGCATTTTAACCATTATTAGCATATTTCCATTCATTTAGCTCAAATTTTAGTTCATTTTTAATCCATATATGCACTTAAATATTTATCATTAATATGCTTCCATAGTTTCAGCTAACATATGCCATTCAATCACAAATATTATTCTCTACCATCACACAACCACATTAATTCAAAAGAATGTATAAAACATGCCATTTTCAATTAATCATGATTTAAATCCATATTAACTCATTAAAAGGCCACTCAGCCATAATATAGCTTAAACCTCATTTCTCCCCTATATAACTCCAACCTCATGCCATTTACATATTCTTCATTATTATAATCATAATATCAAAAGTTTCTTACCATAATAGTCAATTAGCCAAATAAAATTTCACCTTTAATTACAACATAGTAACATAAACATATTTAGCAGCATTATGTCATATAAATCCTTTATGGCCTAAAATACCTAAATCATGCCATAATCACACTTCAACCATCCCATAGATTTCACACAACATTACACATTCATAAATTCACATACCATACTTTGAACATCTTACAAGTAACTAATATGGCATAACTAACTCACACTATTTATATATCAAGTAAGGCTTAATTCTAGCCATTTCTTGTTTTCCATCACCTTCATCATTTCTTTAAGCATATATACATGGTCCTATAAGCTTAAAATAGGCAATTAACATTAAAAGAGGCATTTAGCCTCACCCTCACAAATTATTACACATGTATATTGCTTAACATATCATAACATCACACATTCACATACTCACATTTTATCAAAATCAACATTTTTACTCATAATTTAAGAAATGCACATAAATACATACTTAGCTACATATTTTGGCCATAACATAAATTCACCATACTCAATATGTTCTTATCAAATACACATCATTTACATCATTATACATATGTGAAATTCAACTATAAACACAAGAAAACTTCTACAACATATATACACATTAATTACTACTTACATACACATTCACACACTAAATTTAATGTATGCCTTTATGCCAACCTGAATAAACTTACCAAATGTGAGACAATACTCCTCAATACACTATTTACATCTTTTGTTTGCCCTTGGATCCACTTGCTCCACCTTTCTCTCTATACACATAACACATAATGTGAATGAAACTTAGAAAAATTCTCAAAACTCATATACACCTCTTAACATCAATCTACCCTTAAAAGTATACTCTTGGGCACCTTAAGAACACTAGAAAAATGTTAGAGCTCAAAATTTTTTACAAGAATGGAAATTGGTTGCTATTCCCCTAATTCTTAAATCATCAAATCTACCAATTTTTTTTTTTATTTTCTTGGTTGAATCTTGATTAGGAGGTCAATGAGGTATGGATTGATGTTTTATTTAGTTGGATTTGAGCTTAAATGAAGGTAGGAAAAAGAAAAAATAAAAGAGAATGAGAGAGAGTGGGTCGGCTACAAGCGGTTGAGGGAGGAAGATGATGGTTAGTTCTTATTCAAGGGTTGACCAAAATATTGACCATTTTATATAGTGTGTTTAGTTGGTTGGATCAATGATCCAATGAACCACAAAATTCCTCTTAAAAAAATATCTCTAAATCAATCATTAATTAATTATACATCCAAATGACAAATTTTATGTCCTAATAATTCTTAGAAATATATTCCTTAACCCTCGAAAAAACCAACATTCAAAAAGCTTAAAAACTCAATAAGATGAATTTTAATGTCTTTACCCAATTCACTAAAAATACTTCTCAATATTTAAAAATTCAAATTCTAAAGCCAATAAACTATTTGGAATATTTAATCATTAGGTTGTATTGATCCTAGAATTTTTTGAGAAAAAAATTGAATTATTTTACAGTTCAACTTCACCTATAACACTATTTATAGGACACTGCCGTAAAACCTTTTTTTAATTTTTAACCATCTTAATGACTTCAGTTTAACTCCAAATTTTGCCCTAAATTATTTTATGATTAATGCTTCCGTTCAATAAGATTAGTGTGACCCAAGTTTTGGGAAGCATTATTCATCCCGGGAAGTACTATTCATATTTCGAGATTTTCAAGGTGTTACAGTAGCTTTTATTTATCTTCATTCTATAAAGACTTTTAAGCCTTAAGTAGTGTAAACCTATATTACATGCCACCTATGTTCAATGGTGCCCATGTATAACCTTATATTCAAAGAACTTCCTAAACCAGGGCTTTAATACCACTAAATGTAACACCTTAATACCCAATCGATAGTCAATTTTGATAAAGGATATCATAAGTTACATCTCTTACTCAGTTCAATAGTGGGATACGAATGAAAGACATCGCATGGCCTTCACTATCTTATTACCCATACATTATATACCTTTGTTGACATATATTAAACTGCTATTACTATCTATAAACATATATCTTTAACCATATAAACTTGAACCCACTGCATTCATATATATATGAGTGCCAATCTATTATTGTTACTCATATGCTTTCATGTGATACCAAATAAAACTCATTAACTTGCACTGCTTTACTTGAGGCTGTTACTTAAACTCTTGTCTATTATCTATGCACCAATAAAAGCCACTACATTGAGCAATAATACTTAGTGGTGTATTCAATGAAACATATACTTAACATGTAAGCACACAAGCACACATCATGAATATAATAACATTTACACTTATAACCATCATATCTTATAACATAAGATACATATATGAAAACATGTTAAATGTTAATTTAACATGCAAGGATATAAAGCACACAACATAAGTGATTTTCCCTTTCCATAATTAATAATATAAGTCCTTCATAATTCCTTTATTAATAAGTATTCATATTTGACCTTTTAACTTATAATAAACTACATTCATTACTAATAATTATTAATGTCATAATTAAGCCTTATAGTATCACCTTATCCTTTATTTAATTAATTAAGAAGGAGTGCAATACAATTTATTATACTTATATTAATTTCTTGACCCTATAATGATTGCTTGTTATTTAGTTATCTTC
>CANXYI010702890.1:0-10141 GCA_948208565.1 Hura crepitans
TAAATGGGAATCACAGCTTTTTATGCATTTTAATTCAATTTCTTGTATCAGTCGTACTTCCAAGTGTGGTTCACATATACATCTCTCTTTGGCATATCGTGATCAAATGATGCCATCAAGGCCAATTTATGTTCAATAGAGATATGGCTATATACACACTTTTCAGTTCAGTATTCATTTTATTGCACTGACTTTAAACATCGTTTAGACATCTAAAACCAAATAAAGACAATTATATACTCACTTGAGTTTATTTACCATTATTTCACATATTCAATGTTCAACCACTTTCGGCTATGAATACCAAATCTTTACATTTCTTGAAAACTTGAATCAATTAAAGAAATAATAGTTTACTTGTAAACAACTTTTATGTGTGTGTATATATACACACAAACATTAGTCTTTTATGCACATTCTCACACATGATAAATAATTTGTATAGATAATTATAATATATATTTTTAACTGTGAATTGAAAATAAAACTGAATAGAATGAATTATTATATTATTTATTCCATGTTTATTAATAATATAATTTCTATTGTACTAAATTTTAAAATTTAAATTCTATTATATGAAATATACATTAAAAATATAAAATAGAAAATACTAAAATTTAAGTCAAACAGAAAAAATAAAATCAACCATTGCATGTTAGTATTATTCTAATTGTTAAATGATAAAAATTTAATTTTTAATTATGTAATTATTTTTTTAGAAAAAATAAAAATTATGACAAGTTTATTAGAATTTAGCGGCATTATCTTGTGACATAATTTTCATTTTATTTATTTTTTATTTTATTAAATATTTTTCATTTTAATTTTAAATTTAGAATTATTGAGTATTTATTATATTTTTTTTATTTTTTAATAAGTTATATATCTCTAGGAAAGAAATGAGTAGGGATTAGTATTCTGAATAGTAAAAACTAATGCAATGAAATAATGCCATTTGAATTTATGTAAATTTCAGATTTATAATTTTATCTAACTTATGAATTGAACTTCACATAATAACAATTAAAAAATTATATTGTTAGAAAAGATTTTTGATAATTAAAAAATTATAAGTATTCTCACTACATGCTAAAATAATAGATAATTTATATGTATGATTATATGTAATAATAATGTCAAAAGATAATATTGTTAAGTTCTAAATTATAATATAAATTCTTGTGTTAATATTCATAGGAAAAACATTTTTATATCAAATCCCTTTAATACTTTTTCCTTGTATATGTTAAACATTAAAAAATTTATAAAAATTAAAACAAAAAGTACAAGAAACATATTTACTATATTTATTTTTTTATGATTTATTTGATTATTTTTATGGTTGTTCCAAAAAAAATTGAATTTATTGATTAATATTATTTTTTAAATTAACAAAAAAGTGTTATATTAAAAATTCGCAATATTTGTTAGCATTTCGTTAAAACTTAACTTTCAATACAAATGATAATATTTTTGTAATTTTTAAATTATATATTTTGCACAATGATTTATGATTGCATATATTTATTTTGTTTTAAATTTTATTTAATTAAACTATCTATAATTTTTATTTTAATATGTTTTGTAGTAGCACAATATTTTTCTAATTTATTATTTTATGATTATTAAGAGACAATTGTTTTAATATTTTTTCTTAATTTGAAAAAATTATTCAATAAAAATATGACTTCTAATATTAGAAGATAATGATTTCATTAATGAAAATTTTTAAAGATTTGTATTTAAATATAAGATAAGATTATAGCCCTTTAATGTTTCGTCAAAACTTAACATCTTTGAATAGAAAAAAGATAATATATAGTGTATTATAAGGGAGACCCAAAGCAATGCAATTTTTTAATAGAAAAAAATCAAATGATCAAATAAATGGTACAAAATAATTAAATTATTAAAAATGATATTCAATTTCAGTTTACAAATTTAAAAACATCAAGAAAAATTTTTTGAATCACCAACATGAACAAATTAAAATATAAATAAAATAAAAAAATCTATACATAAAGTCGATAAAGTATGAGACATAAAATAATAAAATATGAAAAAAGAAAATGAAAGAAAATTTAAAATTATTAAACGTCACCTAAATATCATAAGAATATAAAACTATTAATTTATTGAAAGTCAAAATCAACATGCTTCTTTTTTAAATTTTGGTTTAAAATTATTTCTTACATAGACTTTATGACTTGGTATACTTAGATATTATGGACTTTTCGTTTCTTTATATTTTGCATCTGTGAATATTATAAATCTGGGCATAAAGCATGTTGAAATAAAATGTCATGAAAATACAAATAAAAATTGTGATATGAAAGGAGGATAAAAGTGCATATATAAATCAAATAATTATATACATATGAAAATAAGTGAGTAGATGTGAAAATTATGAGCAGATTTTATGAGTTAGGGAGTTTTTTTTTCTTTTATGCAATTTGGCCCCATAATTTTTTTTAATTTATATATGATTTTAGACCTTTGATATTAGGTATGTTCTTGATTTATATATTAAATATTTAAAAATGATTATGCAAAATGTTATAATTAAATACTCAAAAAATTCCAAATTTAAACATTTCTTTATGACAATCTAATTGATATCTAAATTTGAAGCTAATAATAAAAATTTAAATATTTCTTTGCAATCCTAACAAAATAGTGAAAAATACATAATTAAAAATAATAAAAAAGCTATAAATAAATAAAAAATATATCATAAAGAATAAAGGTTAACAAACTAAAGTAATCAACATTGGTAATTTGCTAGCAAATTATAAAACTTGTTGCTTTTATGTGAAACGTCGCATGATCTAGCAAGAATTTTAATTAATTATTAACAATTCAATTGATGATAAAAGAATATAATTTTATCTTAATCTTAGAATTTAAAATGCCGTCTTGATATTTGATAATTTCATATATTACTTTAATTTTTAATAGCTTTTTTATTAACTTAATCAAGTTAACATATACTTTATATCATAACCATAATAATTTATTTTAATAAGAATACTCGTATGAATAATATAAATATATAAGATTAATTCAATCTAAAAAAATTTCTTTATTATTTTTAAAACTTTACAGTAATGTATTTTAAAAAAAATTGTTTCACATTTTTATATTTATATATTAAAATTTATGCAAATTTTAATTTTTTCAAATAATAATAATAATAATAATAATAATAATAATAATAATAATAATAATAATAATAATAATAATAATATAGGTTGAAGTCATTGATTAGGATATACAAAAAGAATATACAAAAAATAAGTTATAAAAATCTCAAATTTTGGAAATGAAATTAAAACTTCCAAAATTCTTTTTTAGATTTTTTTTTACTATTACTCCTAATAATTTTTATTGAAATTCGACTCTTTATAGGACTTTTAATATTTTAAGAATTCTATTAAAATTTGAAAGTTATTTTAGTTAATAATATAAATATATAAGGTGAATTTTTTTAAGTAATAATAACCTTATATATTAGTTATATTTACAAAAATAATGGAGAAAGTGTTTGTATTATAGTAAAATTCTTAGAAATTAATATAATTAAATTATTTATGTACATTAGAAAATCATCTAAAGATAAAGAATATAATTCATTTATATTTTGGACTCTTTCTAATTTTATTAGGTGTGAAATCGTAAAAAAAATGTTAAAAGTTAAAGTACTTTCAATTTTTGTTAATAGTTGTATTCAATGCACTAAATAGATTTATTTTATATTTATTAAAACATATTTAAAATTTTTATTATAACAAATTATTATCACTTTGTATGTATAAGAAACTCAATTTTTTAATTAAAAATTATATTTATGAGCATAAAATTAATTTGTGCAATTTTCAAGTCAAGCATACTATTTAATTAGTTATTTTTATCTCTATGAAAAAAAAGACATAAGATATCTGCAAATAGTTAAAAAAAAAAAGAGATAAAAATTTGCTATTGCTTTTTGAAATAAAATGAAGATAAAGTTAAACAAAATAGTAGTATGCATATTTAATTGAATGTGGAGACAATAAATAACTTTTAGGCAGCTATATAGTATAATTAAACATCTATCTACATTTTGATAGGATTATTATAATTAATTAAAATACAATTTTTTCAAGCTAATATAAAAATTTTATTAATTGGCTCATACTTCAAAATAGAAGAAGAGTGAATTCTTTTGCTAAGAGTATTAATTAAAATTATTTAGAGTATTAATAAAAAATATTTTTTATTCATTTGTCAGAAATATATTTTGATTATTCTTACTTTTTCTAATGTTATATGCTCTTTTAGTTATGATTGGTCATAAATTTGAATACTAAAAATTTACTTTATTACATACTTCTTAGAATATGCTTAGTTGTATATATATATATATATATATATATATATATATATATATATATATATTGCGGCCTAAGTCAATATAGCTTTCATAAGTGTCAAAATCTTTGTTCTAATAACTTGCAGTTTATGTTTCATACGCATACACGTGTAGAGAAAATACATGTATTTTTACCCAAGACGAGAGTGGTTTAGTATTTGGGAGTTGCCACCTGGCCATTACACTAGGATCTTTAATCTTCTATACCAGAAAGGTTTGAAATTCATATCTTATTTATGCCCTAATAATATGCCTTATTTGTATATTGTAACGCTTATCAATCTCGTATCAAGTGAGCATGCATTATAATTAAAGCAGTTATGTCACCTTTTCATGTATAAGAAGTAAATAAGTGGTATTTAAAGAATATGACAAGTATGTTATACATCCAAAAATCAAGTCATTATTTAATTGATATTTGACTTACAATTACCCGTAATTCTATAGGAATTGGTGATAATTGCCTAACTACAATCTCTAGGAGATTGGTCTTTATTAAAATACATTTTTATGTGCAACTTTTGAATAGAGAAAACTTAAAATTATTTTATTATGAAAGCATTGATTAATTAGTTAGAAAACCATTTTAATGTGAGATTTGGGCTTTAGTGTGTAAAATAAGTTATTTGCTACCTATTACATCCCAAAATGAGCAAGAGAATTAAAAGGGTACAAAACCAAAGGAAATAGAATAAAGAACTTAATTGGTCCCGTCTGTATGACGCTAAGTCTATGCGAACTACTACTTATAATGGTCATTACATCCATTCAGACCTCCATTCTAGTGAGAAAGGTCACTTGCATACAACTCAAAAGAAACGATTAATGATACTAAATAAGAGTTCATAGGGATCAAAAAAGAGGATAAGAAATACATGTGTAAACTAGAAATCAAAGTAAATGTCCGCACGAACTACATTCCTCGTAAGAGGGAATTCGTGCATATTACATAACAGAGTGATAAGCTCCACATAAGTACATCCATGCAGACTACATTCCTTATAAGACGGAGTCTGTGCAAACTTTAAGACTAAACTAATAGAGCAAAATGGGATTATCTGTGCGGACTACGTTCCTCATGAGAGGGAGTTTGTACGGACGTGAATGATTCTAGCAAGTCAACAATATGCACATAAGAGAATGGAATAACTATACATGAAAATATCATATAAGCATATCAATGTAGGAAACAAAATACATGAAAATATGATATATTAGACATAAGACACCATTATCGAACCTAAGTCTATACGGACTACATATCATACATATATGAACAAAGTTAGTTAATGTGGACTTCATTATGCTCACAGACAAATACATGCGATAAGGATGAAAATTACAAAATAGTTATAACATAAAAATAGTCAATTACATAGTATGAAACAACTTAAAGTGATGACCTACTCCTATAATCAAAGTAGGGATTACATAGAATTTTCATCCTTACTTTGATCATAGGAGCAGGTTGTCTCTTTAAGTTGTTTCACACTTCATGAAGATGGGGGATGAATGTGGTGAATGAGATGACTTTAATGAATGATTGATTGCACTTCATCTTATGAATAAGTGTGAAACCCTAAAGGTGATGGATGAATGAGATGACTCTAATGATAGAGTGATTCAGTGTGAATATGTCACGAATGGGTGGATATGTATCTATTGACTATGTGCTTACTTAGATAAGTGCGGGTGAATGAATTTGGTGATGAATGAGTGATATGCAAATTAGTTCCTAATCTTTTCTAGATGAAGGAATATGGCAAGGTATGTTTTTGATTGAGTGGTGAATAATGCATTTTTTATGAATATCATGATGTGTGTTAGTTCCTAATCTTTTCTAGATGCAGGAATGTGGAATGTTATGTTTTTGACTGAGTGGTGAATAATGCATTTCTGATGAATGCAGTGATGTGTGTTAGTTCATAATCTTTTTTAGATGTAGTGATGCATGTGTTTTGCTTATTTTCTCCCAAATGATTGAGGAATTTGAATGAATAGTGAATGCATGTAAGACATGACTATGACTTTTGAATGAATAAATCGACTCTTATGATTGATAAGTGATGAATATAGATGTATGATGAATGTATTTTTACTTATGATGAATGAATGGTGAAGATAGATATGTGCAGAATGATGAATGCATCTTTTCTTATGATGAATAAATCCTATAATTGAGGATGATGAGTGTATAGGCAAATGAGTGTCTATTCTTAGTATGAATGGATCTGTTTTCTACTCAATCGATGCATGGGTGACTATGTGTTTGGATGTATGAAATAGTGCATGTTTTGTTACTAAGATCATTCTCCTCTCAAGCTTATCATAGGAAAAGGTTGGGTTTGAGAAAAGAGTGAAGTTGTGAAGTTGCAGACTAGGTTGGGGTGGTAAGAAGTCTATTAAAGAGGTCCAGTTATGGTGATGGAAAGGTTGGAGAAGGTAGGTTGAGAGGTGAACAATGGTGAGGCCAAGGCTTGGGTGAAAGGTCAATTTGCCATGTAGAGCATTTAAGCATATGTGGCTAAAAAATGAATGATTATGAAGGATGAGCATGCACATGTATGTGATTCCACAGCATGGTACTCTTGTTATTAGCTAGTTTGAAGATTTTTCAACTAAATATTTTCTTTCGACCTCTGATTGTTGCCTAAACCGCCCTTTGCGTGTTTTTAATCTAGCGAGGTTCTTTATTCTTTTAATTCATTTTTATATTTATTTTTTATTTTGAATTCAACTTATGCACATTTGGTTAAGGCTTGGAATGTGATGGTTCGATATGTTTCGGAGCTCTTGCCATGGGAGATGGAGTTTTTTTTAAATCAATAAGTGGCTTGCTGTGGGTGTTAGCTTCATGCCCCCGAGCATTTTAAATCATTGTGCTTCTATTAAATGTCATCCTTTTGGTCTTTTTGAGTACTGCATTGATGATGTCCCTATTATTAGTTAGTCGTGAAGATTTTCTAACTAAATATTTTCTCTTGAATTTCCCTAACTTTTGCCTAGGCTTATGTTCTTAGTTGATCGACCCAACGAGAATTAAATTTTTTTTTCTTCTGAATGAAGACAACCATAGTTGAAAAGAGAAAGCTTGTTTATTTAAGGCTTAAGGGAAATATTTTGAGCTTTGGAGTTTAGCACTTTCTAACTTTTAGATTTTTGAGTGAGCAGGAACCAAAAATATTTGACTTTTTTAGGATGATTGCTATGAGCTTTTAGGCTTTGAAAATGATGATAAGAATGAATTTGATGCTTTAAGTTTTAGAGCTTGTTGAAGTTTGGACTTCTTTTAAGATTTGAACAAAAGGCATTCTTTTGGGTTTAGTTACCCCCAGCTTATTATTTCCTCTCTCATCTCACATTTAGGGATATTTCTCATGCTTTATAAGGAAATATCAAGTTTTAAGCTTCAAAATTGTGTGTAACGGTGGTGAGCCATCATGAATTATTTGTAATGGATATGGATTAAACTGATTATATTTATTTCTTTTTTTTTAATCTCTCAACTCACTTTCAAGAGTATCATGCTATGCAGTGATTATGGTATACAAAAATGCTCATAAAGAGCCAAAATGGTGTTTTATTAAACTTTAACTGTTCCAACATAGAAGAAAGAAAATAACTAGAAAAAAAACTATGGTGGTCTTCACATCTTCATTGAATCTGTTTCTATCCTTGATTGGTGCGATCTAGTAGTTGGTCAATAACTGGCCTATGGGGTGGTAGACCGAATGTCAAGAAAAGAGGACCTCACTTTTTAGAGATTTGAGGTACATTGGTTAGGTCCGATAATGAGTGATCTTTAGGGTAGGGTATCACACCATAGTCTATGAGGTATTGGATGGCTCTACGAAGGGCTTTGCTAGTGTCAGTTAGGTGGCCGATCTTTTGGTGATAAGCACAATATAGGTCATGGCGATGGTTAAGTGAAGTGATGAAGGGTGACATTTAGGTATTAAGGGTCGAAGGAGGTTCTCTTCTTTCAATTTCTTAAGCATCGTAGACAAAAACTTATTCAGATGGGGAAGTCTGTGGGAAATCTTTCTTGGCCCAGTTCTTTGGTCATTGTTTGTACCAATGGTTAAATTCATGCTCGTTAGGTTCTCTAAAGCGACCTATTGTTAGACTTTAGGATCAAACCTCTCTTGAATCTTTTCTTCTATAAGTGCTATCATCCTCTGTTCTAATGCTGCCATCGCTTTGTTAAACATGCCTCTAGTTATAAGCTAATTTTCACCGTTAGTTTTGGGTCTAGTTGCCATTTTGGAGATGGAAAGTGTTGAAAGAAGGAAGGAGAAGAGTGAGTCTTTTCTTTTGAAAATCCCTAAGTGAAGGATGATCCTTATAGTTAGCGTGACACATTTGTTAATATGATATGATGTATGCTTTAAGGATTATGATTATGATGCTATGTTATGCTTAACATTCACGGGTGATTGTAAGATTGAAGGTTAGTGATGTACATGATATACCTAAATATAATGTGACTGCAAATGCATATGGATATAAAATGGATGTGAGGTTTAGATTATAGTATGCCAAGTGTATGCATGGGACGTAACTTTTACGATTCAAATACGTGTGATATGCATATGACATGCCTAGACAAAATGTGGATATATAATGGAGACATGTCGCACTAATACTAGGTAATATGGTACAAAGTGAATGAAGCCTACATGATAAATGATATGTGTCTATGTACGGTATGCCAAATGTGAATGCATGGATGAATAATACATAACTAAGCCTACCTAGTATGTGTGAACAATATGTGATGATGTGCCTAGTCATAATATGGCTACATGTATACATATGGATATGGATGAAGTTTGCATGTTGCATAAAGCTATGCACATGTGCTTGGTTATAGTAGTAGGGTTAATGCATGGATAAAGGCTTATGTATGATTCTAAGAGATTATATGGCTTATGATGCAATGCATGACATGTCTAATGACTAGATGTAAGTTTATTAGGATGATGTGGACTATTCTTATGAAGTGTGTATCATGATACATGACCTAAGCATTATGCTGTATGGATGTGCATGATTCCTAGTGATGCCTATTGGTCATTGATCCATCTTTTCAATAGTGAGTTTTGAATGTTGATGTGATCTAGGATTTTCCCCTTTCTAGATTAAAGTCAAAATGTATTTATTCAAATGACTGAAAATAAATCCATTGTCTTATTAAAGGAAGAGTAATTGAAAAGATTACAAAAGCTCACAACTAAGCTAAAAAAAAAAAAAGAAAAGGAGAAGGGGAGCTTTTAAGCTTTCGGATTTGGTATTTGCTTAGCGTCAATGAGATCTTAGATAGCATGATAAAGAGTGGTGTACTTGTCTATGAGATGACCTGTCACTTAGTAAGCACAATGTAGATCGAATCTATGATTAGATAGAGAAGGATCAATCCTTGGCTTAGGCATTAGTGGTTGGAGTTTTCCTTCTTTTGTAAGCTTATTCAAGCACCATGATAGGGGTTTACCCAATTTGGAGAACTGACGAGTTCTAACCGTATTGACATTAGTGACTTGGCTTGAATTATCATCTTAATGGGTAGGTTTCCCATTCTTCTTGAGTCCTCTATTATAGAGTGTTAGTTCAAGATCAATAGCTATGTCCTTGAATCGTTCCCATGTGGTAATGCCTTTAGTAGAGAGCCCATCATTAATATGGCTATTAGTATTCTTGATGAACATCTTATTTTGGTTGCTGTCATTC
>CANXYI010702978.1:0-10985 GCA_948208565.1 Hura crepitans
GTGTGTTTCTCTACAGGTTTACCAGGGTAGTATTACTCAGGTAGCAGTTATGCTGCCCAAAATTTTTAGAATGTCTGGTAGTGACAGGGGGATATTTAGATAGATGAATTTGAGCAGTAATTAAGAAATACATCACTGAAATGGGTTTTAGGGATTCTGAATGTGAAGGAAGTCTAAGCTAGAGTAAAGTTAAAGGAAAACCTATTGGGGAAATCTAAGGATGGGTAACCTCAGTGGGAAGTAACACTTCCGATCTATTTCAGGTAGAGACAGGTAGGGGGTGTTACAATTTGCTTCACTAATAACTTCACTGTACTCTTCTTCCTCTTTCCACATTAATTGTTCCATAGAATACAAAATAAGACCACACACTCATTGCCTTTATAATAAATTTCAATAGCTAATGGCTATAAATAAAATGATTAACAAATCAGTTAATAGCTTATATCCAGAAATTAAGACCTTTATCCATCTAATTTTTGAACACTTCTAATTGTTTTTCCATTTTGAGCCATACTTTTCAACTGCACAATTTGTTGAAATTTTTTTTCAATTGATATCTCTAATTTCTGTATCTCTATGTAGAAGTCAAAATATAAAGCAAGTGAGCAAAAACCTCCCATTTTTCTTCAATTGGTACTTTTGCAGCAGGTGTAGAAACTTTTATCTTTCTTTTTGGCATGACTTCTTAATGTGCATTGTTAGATTTGATCTTCTTCTTTAAACTACCAAAATTAAAATCTAGCCTTTTTCCTCCATTCTACCATAATCTTTTCTTCAATTTCTAATTTGATTGTTCCTTGTTTCGAATGAAATGAATGCATAAATTAGGTTTTTGGGCATGCATTTTCTATAAAGAATTCAAGACTATTCTCGAATCTTTTTAGACATTAGAGAGTTTTCTAATATCCTCCTATTTATATTGTACTCAATAAATCTAATGGTAGCCTTGTGAGTAAAAAGGAAAGAACAAATGGCCATCTCTCTTTTCCTTTATTTTTGTAGAGATGGAAATTTCTAGAACCTAATTCTTTTTGGGACAAAAACTTATATTGTCATGAACATTCTTATTGTATTGTTGAGTGTATGCTACATAGAAATCAAGGGCCAATCAAAAATATGACATGTGGCCTAATTCTTCACTACATGCTTCCAGTTGTTGCCACTTGTCTAAATTTCCTCTTTAAACTCAGCACTATGCATTATTTTGTCATATTTACTTGTCCACTACTTAGATTCATTTTTGTTTTCTTAACCTTGAGCCAATATTATCCCAATTTGAAATTTTAACCCCTTTACTTTCATGAATCATATTTTTCCAAAAGTTCGATCAATACTATTCACACTGTGAGAAGGTTTTGGTATCACTAATTATGACCCTAAAAAACACTATTCACAAATGTAAAATTCTAGGTCATTATAATTCTTTCCCAATTAAGCAATTTCTTCCTCAAAATTGGATCCAAGTAGCCCCTTTACTTATTGAGACCTTACCATCCATTTAGTATCCTTTCTACAACTTCATCAAGATGAACTCTTATAACTATAGTTACTATATCTTAACTTAAGATGTATGACAAAATTCTCTACCATGATTAGGCTTAATAACCTTTCTCTATGCATAAGAACTTTTAATCTTTTTTATTCAACTTTACATCCTTAATGCTATATTGATATTAGTTCATATGAGTATATACCACATCAATTTCCTCCTTAGTTATACAAATATCCCTATTTTATTGATTTAATTTTAGTTTATTCTTACAACCCAAAACATCCAGTTATGTATCTTGTCAAATCTCTTTTTCAAATGGGGCAAAAGCATGTATGTATTATGTGGTGGTTTATGCACGTGTGACGTGTATAATGATAATGAGAATGATAATTATGATGACAATAGCATGGTATGGATTCATAATATTATCAAACTTTCCTTATCTATAATTGCTTTCAAGGTTCCCTATAATCCTTGATCCATAACCTAACTTATAACTACCAAAAGGGTAGAACTACATCAGAAACTCCCTAATCCTCGATATACATCTTAAGACTTTCTTGCCATTAAATCTTACTCTAAGAACTACTTCGAACCTATGCTCTGATACTACTAAATATGACACTCTTCACTTGTCCTGATATCAGACTCAAATGAAAGGCAACACAAAATTGAACTTGATCTATCATTATTCTTATAGTGTATTTAATCAATTTAGTATCATCGTGTCAAAAATTTGGCAATATAACGATTGTCTGGTGAAACTATCCCAAATTTAAACCAATATAAAAAACACTGTTGTAATTTTATATCATCCAAACTACATCATTTCAACTTAATATCTCTTTTATTATTCAAATTATTTCAATCAAACAAGCTCATTAAATATCATTATGTAACTCAAATCTAACCATCAAATCTACAACAACCATCAACTCACCACTATCATAATCGTATATCCATCATCATAAATCAAAAATCTAAGCAATCTATAGAATATTATAGAGTTATACTTAATAGAATACAAACCACTACATAACTCAATAGCCTTAATAGATCTTATATATACATAACACATGTAAGCTTTAAATATTACATCAGTAAACTATACATAAATGTTATATCCAATAGTAGCCTCCCTTTTTATAGCTTTATATAGTCCTCACTTGCGAGTAATCACAATCTTCCGTTGCATAACTCTATTACAAGAACTTACAAATTACAAACCAATAAAGATTTGCTAAGCAATATTGCTTAATAGTATACCTAAGTTTAATAAGCTATTCATACATAATTCATGCATCACATGAAATATATGTTTAAACATTACAAGTAATTTAGATATACAAAAATATAGATAATTTAAAATAATCATATCACAACCAAGTGTAGGATTTAACAAGCTTATATCCCAAACTTTACATTAGTCAAAACTATGAATGATGTAAAGAATAAATGTTAATCATGTATATAATGCAAGTTAGATACACTTGTTTAAAACTAAAGAAGTTACATAGTTGTCATGTTGTAATCAAATAAGTCATTAACTCACAATATGCATACTTGTATATATTAATACTATATGAGCAAACAAAATTTATACTTCTCATTATCATTACATCCATGCTATGATACTAGAATTTATAGCAATAAATGCCATGCTTGTTTACATCCTATTAATTAAAATCACATAACATATGTTTTAACAATTCATGTATGTTTATAATGTCTTAAGTTTCCTTAAGTAGATTATCCCAAGTCTTATTCATTAATTTATGAATTCCTTTTACTTGTCCAAAATCAATTGACAAGATCTAAATACTATATAACAAGATATGTACATTACCCAAATAGGGCTTACATGGTTATACTTGCATCAAGTATTTGTGTAATACCCAAATGGGGCCTACACAGTTACACCTACATCATGTACATATGTAGTATCCAAACGGGCTTACACAGCTACACTCGTATCATATATATGTGTAGTACCCAAATGAGGCTTACACAGCTACACCCACATCATATTTGAGCTTGAAGGCTGTAAAGTGGCATACCTTAGCAGCTGCTAATCTCCCTAATTGATTGGTCAACCTATCCAAACTAAATTGTCTATATTCATATAGGCTTTTCCATTATTTAATTTAAGTTCAAATTATTTACATTAAAATTTCATAAAGCTTTATACATACTTATTGTAATTCATATAGCATCAAAATCATGAGAAAGTTATTCCTCAAGAACCCAACATAGAACATTACTTTGATTATATAGGCCATTCAGCCAACTTATATCCAAAAGAAGATTTATATCATCAATATGTCAAATTACTTAATTTAAAGTAACACCTTTATTTACCAACACATTCATAAAGCTTGAAATTATGACTTTATATTCTATAATGCATATTAAGTCCATTAAACATATATAATGCAGAAACATTACTTATTCTACTAAGAATTAGCAACACACATTTTTCATAAACTCATATTATGTTGCAATTTTGATTCAAAGCTCACATATGCACAAACTTTTTCTTATTATAGCACATTTAAGAATCCAAATCTATTATAAAGTCGCTTAATTATAATTTATACCCATTTCATTAATTACATGTTCACAAACTCACCAATTTTATGCAATACTATCAAATTACATAAGGCAATTACATATAAACATTAAATTCCATAGGTCATCTAAAATTATACTAAATCTTATGACATTTCAATTTTTATGTATACATATATCACAATAACATAATCGATTCATAAAGTACTTAATAATATTAACCACTTTTCACATTTTAATAGCATCTATACTATCTTGAAAAAGTGTATCAATAGTATGTAACTCTTGTCTATCATTCATTCTTAAAATACCTTATTTCTTCTCATGGCAATTATTTTAGTGAAGTTTCACTATTAAAATCTAGTTGACAAACTTAATAAATTAGTCAACATAGTCCAAAACATATAAATGTATATCTAACATTAAATAGCATTATTAAGCTTGTTCACTTGTCTATAAATTGATTTTCAATTAATTAGGCATATATAAGCATGGTTAAGATAACTCAATATTTATACACACCTTAATTCTTAATTATTCATTCAATCCAATTTAGTTCAGATATATATATCTCCACATGTTTAACTTAACTAGTAAATTTGGATGCTAACTTAAGTTATTAAATCAATTTAATAATAAGGAATATAAAACTCTATAGAAAAAGGTATATATTTACTATCTTAAGTGTGAAGGTTAGTGTGGTACCCCTTGCCCACTCTATTCATCAAATCCAAATAAGAAGTGTCACACAAATTAATATCCAAACTTTCTTCATTAAAAAATAGGTACAATTTTAAACCTTTTTAAAACCATTTGTTCATGTAAACTTATGAAGACTTATCTTAAATGAAAAATTCATTTTTATGTTTTAAAAATAGTTTTCAAAATCCTCATGTCTAAAATTCAATAGCATAATGGTTGTACTAGGATACTATCTTAAATTGAATAGTAAACCTATATGTTTTAAAATAGCACTTCTATATATTCTAACACATCTTAAACATAATTTGATCCTCCTAACCATCTAGGTTATCAATATAGATAAAATAACATTTAATAGGAAGAGATATCATACATGCATAAAATAAAGTTTGAATTTGTTTTAGTGGGTTACAAAAACAATCACAACCTAGATTAAGCCTAATCCCTTTTAAGCTACTATATGTATACATCATATAATATATACAAAATAAAAAAATAGCAAACGTATTTTTTCTCTTGATCTATTATTGATATCAAGGCTTTGACTTTAATCTAGATTCTTTAACCTACATATCACAAGAACAAATGATGCATTAAGTAATATGCTTAGTGGTGTAATCTATACAATATACTTACATATTCGCATGCAAACATGCAAATGATAGCATTGACAATACAACAGTAATGAATAAAACATGGCAATTATTTCAACTTATCTCTTGATAACAAATAATAGTTCATGCGATATATATAGATATATCCAAAATTATCATCTATATAAAATCATCCATCATAATATATCTATTGTCTAACCATACATCAAACAATTCAATGTATCATGTTAATCCATTATTTACCATTATTGTCCCATACCTAAAAAACACACACTCCAAAACTAGGTAACAGGATTACTTGACCACTCAAGTCATAATGTGCAGTGGCCATGAAAACCCTCGAATGGGTGCACCTACCTATATGTGTATAGTGGCTCTTTTAGACCCTATGGTTGTTGTACTAGTCCTGGGTATGTATAGTGGCCCTATGGGACCCTATGGCTACTATACTAGACCTAGAATATGTGTGTGTAGCGGTCTTCCTGACCCTAAGACTATTGTACTAGACCTGGGTATGTATAGTGGCCTCATGGAACCCCACAACTACTGTACCAAACCTATGGACACTGAGATGTCCTAACAGCTGCTATCTATCCCCAGTTAACCGATCAACCTATCCAATCGAGGTTGTCTAATTCATATATGCAATCACCATATTTAATTCAGTTTGGCCTTTTTAATGTAGATTAACTATTCTTTTATTCTTGAATTAGTTAACAAATGACCTTAGGGAAAAATTATAGTTTTCTATTATTCTTAACATCAACATATTTATGCTCTCTTTAGATACATCATTACCATACTCATTCTATGAGCATACATGAGATGCCAATAATATTTTTCCCATAAAGTCATTTGGCTATCCCTTACTTGCATGATAACATATACTTGTAGCCATATATCACATGTTACTATTTCACACATCATTATAATAAATCATTTGCTCATTATTCACATGCATAACACATTTATCATAACACTTTTCATACCAAACATAACATTCCATACCTATACTTCTCTCAATATTTAGTTTTATGAAGCTCAATATATATGTATCATGCATTATCTCATTTTATAACTAGTTATCATTATAACCTAGTTATAAAGATCATTAATTAACTGGTATCAATTAGCCAAATTACCTATCTCACAAAGCATTCGACCATATATGTATTTCACACTCAAAATATAGCATTCTTTGTTTTTCACATAATAGAATACATAATATAAGCATATAAGACACTATTAGGTAATTCACTTTATTTACACATCATAAAGATGACAATACCCATAGGCATTTCATTGTCACTATTCAACCACCATGTTGTTTCCACACACTATGTTCTCATCATAACACATAATTACATCTATGTTTTACCATCCACATAAAACATACTTCCATACCAATTAGGTTCACATAACCTTTCTTAAGCATACTGTAATGCCCGTAGGCCAGAGTCTTATGAACAGTACCTCTGAGGCCTGAATAGTGTTCCTCGGGAGTCAGGGCACCTTAGTAAGGCTAGAAAGGGGCCTATTGGTTATAAAACTTTGATAAGCCAAAAATGGACAAAATGAAATAATTTAAAATTTTAGCAAAACCAATAAATTATTTCGGATCAAGAACTAGTGAATAGTGACATAAAATAAGTTTGTGTTAGGATAGCTTTAGGCTAGATGGACCCAAAAATATCATACCTTGATTCTTAAAAATTCAAATCTACATGTTAGTGAAGGAATTTTAATTTTTTGAGATTATTTGATATTTATTTGGAATTTCTTATTTTTATGTGTGAACAGTAACTAGGGTTGTCTTTGGAATTTGGGCTTAAAATTTTATGGGCCTCTTAATGGGCTAAATTGAGATTTTTAAAACCAAAATGAGAATTTTTAGAGGTCTACAAAAATGAAAATGAATTTTTGAAGTTTAAAAAGAAATCAGGTGAATACGGACCATTAGATCACTATGTGTCGTGATCTAGGCCATCCACCTCACTAATATATAAAGTTTACACATGTGAGGGTGTCACATATGCAAAATTCACTATCTCCACCCCTTTCCCCTTGAAAACCCAATGCCATCCTCTTCCCTCTCTCCCACCATTTTCTTTTTCTATCTCCTCTCATACACCACTAAACTTCACAAAGATCACATGTTTCCAACCCTCTATAGTCCCTAAAGCTCATTCTAAGTGGTAGAATCCCAAAATTTGGCCTAGAAAGAGAGATTTTCCATTAGGGTGAATAGTGCTCAATTCAAGTGTAAGTGATGTTTTTCCAAATTTTGTTTTTGTTTTATGTAGCTTAGGTGATTCTAAGAGAAATCATGTTTTTAGATTTTAAATTGAAGCTTTGTAAAATTTTTGGGAATTTTTTTAAGTTAAAAATGTGTATGTTTAGGCCAAAAAGAGAGAAGTGAAGGAAAAGCACATACAAGGCCTTAAATTGGTGGAAAAAGGGTGTTCTCACACCCTAGGTATATGGAATTGCCATAATTGATGCATGACATATGAGTTTGTATGTATTTGTGTGTGTGTGAATGTGTATGGAATTCATAATAATTAAGGTTTGGCATGCTTTTGATGTAAATTGATTATGTAAGGGTGATAATGACCTAAAATTAATGGTGTATGCATGATTTGGGTGAGAGAAAACAAGTGTAGGTGTGTGAGCTTAGAATGGCCGAATGATGTGAATGTGTATATTGTGGTGTGTGTATATGTATATGACATGTTATTTATGGCATTAGCATGAAAATGGGATGAAAATAAGGATGGAAATTTGAATGGGAAAAATAAAATGTAATGAAAAAGGGTTTAGTGATTTATAACCTAAAATGTTATGTATTAGTGGTACTTGAATTAGCGCGAAAAATGATTAGTAGGAAATGGAAAAGATGGCATAACTGAGTATGGTAAGAGAATAATCATATTGATGGATAATGGTTGATAAAAGAATGGATTAAGCTTGGTACATTAAGTGGCACAAAAATTACATTAGAGGGGAAATGGCCAAATGAATAGTAATCACAACAAAAATGACCAAATGAATAGTAACTCGAGGAAAATTGACTATATGAATAGTGCTTTTTGCAGAAAATGACTCGTAACTAAGAGAGGTGCGTAAGTGCACCCTATTATATATATGAGATATTATTAATGTTATAGCAATTAAAGGATGACTGATAACTAAATAATAAAGATTAATTAGTAGTCAGGCTTATCAATTAGACACCCATTGGATGGGTTAACCTATCAACTAGGGAATTAGTAGCTATTAGGAAGTTTGGTCCTTCCAAGGCAACTATTGTTTGATGGTTGTGGCGAGTGTAACTGCCAAGGTTCTAATGTTGTGCCCTGCACCCTCGGGTATTGGGAGGTCCCATGGGGCTAATCCTTGCTACCCATTAGATTGATTATGGATATTGGGAGGTCCCACAGGGATGATCCCTACTATCCTCATTTTAGATATTAAGAGGTTTAAGGACTGATCCCTGCTATCTACCTGTCTAATATTGAGAGGTTCCATGGAGTTGATCCCTACTATGGAACCAAGTACGTGTAGATACTGAGGCCCAAAATGTGGTCACTACATAGTATAAATCTACTATCTAGTGTCTTAAAGTATAGTCTATTTGTCATAGGCCTAAATGACAAAGAAATAGTAGGAATGTAATATCATATGACTAATAATAATGTTTAATAAGTAAAGATAATAGCCGGATAATGAAACTAGCCAAAAAAATGTTAGAATAGGTTACTTGCATAACAAGTCATTGTAAATGGTAATATCTAAAAGATGAATAGGGGATAATGTTGCATGTAATGACTTCACTACTTATGTTTTGATACATCTCATATCATTTATGTATGTATACATGCATGAAATGCATTTATTATATCAATTCCACCACTGAGTGTATACTCAGCATGTCGATGTTCTGATACGCCAGTTGCAGACGAAATTAGTTGGCCAGCCTCATCATGTGTAGTATAACTGTTTTCTTTTTGGGTAATCTTTCTATACTTTTTGAGAGATATTAGTAGTGGCACTCATATACATATGTAGATGTATATAATTATAGGGTCCTCGATATTGTATAGTGTGAACATGTGGTAATGGCTACCTAACTAACCTAAAAAGATATATGTATGTCTAAGGAGTTTGTATAGAGTGACTATAATGTATGTTTATATATTGTGGATCTGAGACCCTGTGTTGATGTTGTTGACTATATTGATGAGAGTTAGGGGACTAGAAGGGTCCAGGAGTTATGGAATATGTGGGTGACAGTTATAAAAGTGTTTTTATACCGAAAAAATTTTTGGTTTTTCACCCGAGTAGCCATTATGTTGCCTAATTTTTTGTAAAATGGATAACAGACATATAATGGTCTTTTATCACACTAAAATAGTCAGCATTAGAATGTTATATAATAATATTTACAAATCAGTTAAGACATGCCACTAACTTAAAAGAAGTGATAAGTATTAAATGAATGAGACCTGGGGAAATTTAAGGATGGGTAACCTACGAGAAGTAGCACTTTTTGCTTGTTTCCTTCAGGAATAGACGATGGGTGTTACATATACACTAGAGCATTTGGCTAATATAGTCACCACACTAACATTTATATTCATTTCATCACATAACCATTATTAAGCTCATTTTCACAACGCATCTCTCATTATCAAGCTTTACACTTTCACACACAAGTTTGGCATACATCTTAGGTTATTTTGGTGAATATTACTATTCCCCATCATTGTATTTAATTCATCACATAACATGAAATTTAACATATTAATAACATCAAGACAACATTTATTTGAGCCATTAATGCTCACATCCACACACTTACATACACACATATAAGCTTTGGATTTAGAAATACATACATATAAAATGTATATTGTAAGGATTACATATACCAAAAATAGTTTTTCACACCACCAAAATAACTTAAACCATGCTCTTCCCTTTATCCTTCTTTTGCTCTTCTTTTTCTACACATACACATAAGAAAACATACAAAAATCCAAAATAAATCACATGCTTCCAAAATCAATTCCAACTTAAAAAATATGTTCTTGGGCATGTCTAAAGCACTAGAAAAATATAAAACGAAAGAAAAATTACCTCTAGCAAAAATGGATCACTATTTACCCCTTCCCAAAATCTCAAATATCTTGCATTTTCTCTTGGTTTTCTTGCAATTGATGGAGTTAGAGGCTATAAAGGGTGTGAGAATTGGTTTAGAAGTTATTTTAGGGTATGAATTTAAAAGGATGAAGAAAAGAAATAGTTACTATAGAGGATGGAGTAGCCATCAGCTAAAGGGAGGAAAATGGAGAAGAAAACTATTCAAACTTTCACTCTCATTTAAATTATAAGTATGTAAACCAATGGTTCACATTTTAAGTCCTTCTCATCTAATGGCTACTAAAAATCCTCCATTTGCTTTTCTAAAAATCAATTTCTTTCTCTCAATTTCTAACCTCAATTTACACTTCTAAAAACCTCATAAAATCCCTCAAAATAATATTTGAAAACCTCCAACACCATGCACAAAAAGCAAGAAAATCTAATAAAAACTGCAACTTTTT
>CANXYI010703025.1:0-18870 GCA_948208565.1 Hura crepitans
AAATATACTTTAAAGTATCCCGAAAAATCATCAATAAAGGTCACATAATATTTTTTACCACCTCTAGTCATTGTTTGTTTTAAATCTCCTAGATCAGTATGAATTAAACTTAGAAGTTCAGTTTCTCTAAAGGTTGATGCATATGCTTTCTTAGTTTGTTTTGATTTAGCACATATCTCACATTTTTGCATACATTTATTATTAGAACAAGTAATTAAACCAAGTTGTTTCATTTTCTTAACATAAGAAAAATTAGCATGTCCTAATCTAACATGCCATATATCAAAAGAATCAATAAGGTAAGCAGAAAAACATGCAGTTTCATTCAAAATTTCAGAAATATTAAGTACAAAAAGTCCTTGATTACAATAGCCTTTTTCCCATAAAAAAATATTATTTTTGGTCATTACAATCTTATGATATTGAAATGACACCTTAACCCCAACTTTTCCTAATAGAGCCACAGAAATTAAATTTGCTCTAATATTAGGCACATGAAGTACATCATTAAGAGCCAAAGTTTTACTAGATGTGAGTTTGAGAAGAATTTTTCTTTTGCCAAGAACTTTAGTAGTTGAAGAATCTCCAAGATATGCGTGTTCTTCTGTATCTCCCACAGGAGCATAAGAGGTAAAAACACTTTTGTTTGCACAAATGTGCCTTGTAGCACTAAAGTCTACAACTTATTCTTTCACATTGGCCATAAGATTAGCTTGAGAGATGACTACAATAATCACATCATCTCCTTTGACCAAATTTACATTTGGCTTGGGAGGATTGTCATTTCTCGCTCTCTTTCTGGCATTAAGGTGCATGATGACCTAGCTTTCCACAAACAAAATAATTTTCTTTCTTTTTGAAGGTAGGGTTATTAATTTTAGGCTTGTAATTAGAACTTTTATTGTTATACCTTTTTACTTTGCTTGTGATTTTTATCTTGCACCAAGTTTGCCTTTGAAGCTATCTCCTTTGCCTTTGAAACTTTAATTTCCTTTCAATTGATGTCCTTAATTATTATATGGGTGATCAAATCAGCAAGTGACAATTATTTATGCTTATGTTTCAATTGTTGCTTATAGTCACTCCAAGATTTCGATAACTTTTCAATCAGCAGACTTGTAATAAACTCCTTTTGCAAGGTGATATTTTCATATTTGAGGTCCTCTAAGAGCTTGTGGTATTCATTAATTTGTACCTTAATATCCTTGTCCTTGGTCACCTTCCATCTATAGTATTTACCAATAACAAATTTTTATTTGCCAGCATTCTCAGTAGTGTACTTGTGATCATAGAATCCCAAATCTCTTTTGCTTCCTTATATAAACAGTAGGCATCAAACAGTTCATTAGAAAAAGTCCTAATAATTGTGTGTCTATATATCTTATTTGCATGAACCCATAACTCTAATTGTCTAGTAGAGGATTTAGATGGTTTGGAGTTAATGATAGCAAAGGTGACTCCATGCATGTTTAGTACAGAAAAAATGTGTTCTTGCCACCTTTTGAAATTATCTCCATCGAACACTTCAGTTTTGGAGATGTCTAAAATGGTTTGGCAAATGGCACAGGAGGCATAAGAGGCACGGTCGTAGGCATGGTAGATATGCCAATTAAAGCTGAAGCATGGACAGCTAGGGGCGGCATGGCAGCAGTAGCAAGAGTGGATTTGGTGGGAGCAGTAACAACAAATATCAGCAATGGAACGAGTGTCCATGGTAAATATCCTTAAGATTGTTGAAAGAAGGACAATAATTAATGTAAAGCTTGAGCCATGTAAGACACTTGCCTTAAGGATATTTCACCAATACAAGTAAATTATTTAAATAGTGTATCCTTCAGGGTACAACAAGCTCTTCTAATAAGGAACTAGGAGTAGGAATAGCAAGGGAGAATGCTTATGGAACCCAGCAGAGAGAAGAAAGCAAGTATATTTTTTATGTATTCTGAAGAACTATGGAAGTAATATTTATAGGCTTATATAAAAGGCAATGGCTAGTCGAGGAAAATCTACAACCATAAGCAACATATTGAGGAGAATGTGGGAGGAATTTATACTTGGAGATAAATGTGTAGATTGGTAAAGAAAAATGTGGGAAGAGAAAAAAATCTTAAATAGGTCAAATTTGGACTAGTTCAACTAAGGATTTTATTATGTAAATGAATAAAATTAATCTTAGTTTCAAAAGGTGGACTGGGCGATACTTCGCATGCAAGTGGAGGGGCAAATCGACTGATTTGCACTGAAATTAGACTTTTAGCTTAGTACTTATGCGCGTGAGCCCATTCTTCTCACTTGCTTTTTACTAGCCCATTGTTAAGAAGTTGTATATAAACATATAGGTAGAGAACTTAGTTAGGCGATATAGGATTCTTGTCCTTTTAAAATATCTCATATATATATTTACAACAATATTTGTATGGACTTAGTTCGTTGAGATTAAAGTCCACATGAATCTCCTTACAAGTAAGTTCACGCAAACATTAACTAATTCTACACGGACCTTATTGCAGCTTCCAAAATATTATCTTTTCTACTAGAACTCTATTTTCTATTTAGATTGATTTTTGAAAATTTATCTTAGTTAGACTACCAAAACCATATTTTACCACTATAAATGCATCTCTTTTTCACTTGGGAAAAGACCTTTAGACAAAGTGGAATTTTCCTTTCTTCTAGTTTTTTAATCATTACTAAAGTATAATTCTTTGATAATCCTTAGTCTACTGCTTGAAAACACAATCAGGTAAATTCTAAGGCCTAATTATTATTTTATTCTTATATAATAGATCAAAGATCTCCATTATAGCAATTACATTGGTTAGGTGATCCTTCTTAATCCTAACCTCAATTACTATAATAGATTTATTTATCTATTGTATAACTTGAATTTAATTATTGGTAATCAACCATTTCATCATGCATAAGTAATTTTCATTTTTGGATTGACAAATTAAGTCTGCATAGACCATCCTTGTTGGCTGCGAATGTCTGTGTGGACGTAATTTGTTGTTCATATTTATTAAAGCTTTAAGATAAAGCTCGCTAGCTTGCTATAATGTTTATTATATAATATATGGTTGTTCACGTGATTTTATTTTTGGTTATGCATACTGAGTTCTGTACGAATGTTATCATCCTCCATACGGATTATGCTTTATTTTTTTGTAATCGTTCTGTTGAAATGCGTAGTATTAGTTCACAGACACAAATATAGGAGGTCCATAGAGATCTATAGGGGATGATGTGATGTCCACACTGACCATAAGCAAAGAAGTTTTTACCATTCTTCTATTTTGTATTTTATTACAGTCTTAGATTTGTTATTTCTTTATTTTTATGGGTTGTATTTTATGGACTGTAATTTTGGGTCTTTCTTTTTATTTGTAATAAATAAATAATTAAAATATTTTACATGTTAAAATTAATATAAGATTAATGTTTTTTTATAGATAATTAATTGATATTTTCTTAATAAAATGATATTGATTTTTCTTTAATCAAAAGTCATAATAAAATGGATATTAAGAAGGCCCATCTCTAATTTTAGGCTGGAGAATATATTGATTTAGTTTCTTTTAAAAATCTTGAATCAATTTTCATATTATATTAAATTTTTGAATGGCTTTTTTTATTAAATTAATTAATTTATTTAATTATGTAATTTTTTTATAAATAATTTGCAAAAGTGATGAATGATCTAATTTTAAACAAGCTTGTATGAAAATAAATTAATAAACTTTAGAATTTAAATGGATATATTAAAAAGGTATAAAAAGCATGTTAATTACAAATTTTTTTGGATAAAAATCAGTAAATTTTTTCAGTGTAAAAATAATTTGTTGGTGAGGTTTTTCATCACATATAAATATTCTAATTTTTTTCATAAGACTTTAGCAATTTTTTCATGAATGACTTCACATAAAATCTCATTTGACAAGCACAATTGAATGGCAGCCATAGCCTTTTCTTCCAAATCTTGCTTTTGCTTCTCGATCAATTTATCAGGTAATTTGTCCTTACCTAATGATGCTTTATGTAAATTATATTGTGTCAAAATCGCTTTCATCTTGACTTGCCAAAAGGCAAAATTAATACTGAGATCATATTTCTCAATTTCAAATTTTGTTGTTGTCATAATTAACCCAAATAAAAATTAAACCAAGCGACGTAGGCTTTGATACCACTGTTGGAAAAAAATAGCTAAAATATTTTTATGAGTAAGCAAAATGCGATCAAGCAAAAAATTGAGAAAATAAAAAAAATAAAATTTAACGTGGTTTGGTGTAAGCCTACTCCACAGGCGAATAAGAGCAAAATTCACTAATAAACTGAAAGATATAAGAACAAAGAAAACCTATCTCAAACCCTTAACTTAGTTATATCTAAAAGTCTCACAATCTCATAGAATTACAAAACATACTGTGAGCCTAAAATATCAAATAACCAAAATACACAATTTGCCAATAAAAATTGCACACCACGCTTTCAGAAGTAGAATAATGTTTTAATTTATAGAACACTGAGTCGTCAACTAACCAGCTAAATTAAAATTTTAATTGCTTTAGAATTCTAGATCCAAATATAAAGACAATTCAGCCAAATTGGATAGAATTGTATTTGGAAAAAACTTTATCCCAAAGTTGGCTTCAAGTGGTTGCTTCTTATCCAATAATTTAAATGGCTGTCAACATTAAATAGCAAATTTTCTCTTTAGACCCTTTTAATTTTTTATGGATATTAACTAAAAATTAATAATATAAAAAATTCATGCTACCCAACACTTTTTTATCATTAAGACTTTCTTAGATTGACATATAGGATAGATTGTTTGATTGGCTATAGTAATTTTTAATTTCTACCTTTGATATTTTCATGTATTATTCTATTAATGTCATAATAGCGTAGAAAAAATGGTTTTGATGTGATTAAAAGAAAACAATTAGTTAAAAGTTTTATAGATAAAAATAAGAATTTAATTGCATAAAATTAAAAGTTTTTAGGGACAAAAGTTTCCAACTACCTAAAATCGTTTTGATTTGGTAAAAATGGTTTATATAAGGAAGTGTCTTGGAATTCAAGTTTCATAGTTATTTAAAATTAATTTCAAAAGGGATTTTGTTAAGTCAATATTTTCAATAAATGGTTTTGAAACTAAAGTTCATTTATCCAAAGAAAATATTTTGAAAGATCAAAGTCCTCTATTTAATAAATTGTTTCAATTCCATGTATATGGTAGCCCGACTAATATTTATTGAGTATGCATGTCCATATTATTCTTTTACTACTCAATAAAGTTCAAATTATTAATTATACACAAATGTGCTTTATTTTAATTTGTAATAATCGCATGTTAAGAGATTTGATAAAAATTAAAATCATTGCGATGAAAATCAACATTATATAATGGATATAAATAAAAAGATATTCTCGAACTTCAAATCTCTATTAGTTTACTTTTCAAATTGCCCACTCATATAGCGACTCACTTACTGTGAGAGAAACCAATTTGTTGGAGACTCTGAAGCCGAATTGGAACATGCCTTTTTGGGAGGCTCATTCTAATCCAATCCAACCCCAATCAAGATATCTTTCAGGACAATTTAGTTTCTCTTTTTCTATACATATTTGATCACTAACAAACTATAACATTATTCCCCCAAAAATAATTCACGTGTTAAATTTTGTGCTTGCTACCATCTAACATTTAAAGAGTTAGTAGATAAAATTTTATTAAGTTTAAAAAGATAATAGAATATTTATATTAATTTTAGGGGCGTTATAAATCATAAAAAAAAAAATCGAATATGTAAATAATTTTTTTTACTAAATTTAAAAATGAAAATACGCATTAACCCTTTAAATTTTTATTTATCAGAAACCATCCAGCCTTTCTATTTTTTTTTTGTTTTAAGAATCACCCTAGTTTATGAACAAGTCAAAAATTCAGTAGTTAGACCATGTGTCTTTTTTTCTTTTTTCAACTCAATTATTTGTTTTTTTTTTCAAAAAAGAAACCTCAATTATTTGCTAAATTGATTTTTTCGCTGCCGGACTAGAAGAAATAGTTGAGATTCCTTTCTGATCGATGTAGCCAGAATAAAACCAAAGCTCATCAATCATCGAAGATGGACAATGATTTTTTTTTCTTTTTTTTTTTTTTTTTGATATTGGTTATCTCAGTCTTTAAGTGCACATAAAAATCGTGCAAGAAGAGTGTGATTGGAAAGCATAACAATATGCATACTTTATTTTATTTTATTTTATTTTATTTCATATAATTGCCAAAACTCAATTATTTCAAGTGGCACTTCATCCTGACAATGACATAAAATAATTTCCTTGTAAAAATTAATCATTTAACAGAGTTCACTAGTGAAATTGCAAAATCTTCTGTGAAGTGAATTAAAATGACTCAGTGAATAACTTTATTTCGACATAAGAGATTAAACGCAAAAAATCTTTTGCAAGAATTTCATTCGTAATATAAAAATTAATAATATTCAAAAGTAATTTTTTTTAATTATTTTAGATATTAAAATTCGATCACATTCAATTTTATATCAAAGCAATTAGCTTAATTATAAATTCAACTAAATCTAATTATCAAAACATCATATTGGAAAACGGTGATTCTACACCTAATTGAAGAGGCAAAAGTATGGGTGTGTTCACTTTTATTTTCTGAAAATTTTTTTTATGTAAAATAAAAATTATATTCATTTTAATTAATTTTTAAATAAAAATAAATTTTTAATTTTTAAATCCTAATTTGATATTAAAAAATAAATTTAGGATATTCTCTAAATTTTTCTTTATAAATAAATAATTATTTTTCAAAAGTTTACCATAAAAAAATCAAAATTCATCATTTATTTTATTATTTTAATATTACTTGCAATATCCTTTAATCTTTATATACATATATACATGTATATAAAATTTCAAAAATTAAAAAATAATTTTTTTACATATTTTTACTTTTCAAATAAATATATTATTTTTTATTTTTTAAATGAACTCATTTTTAAATGTGTACTCAATCGATTTAGTTTAAAAAATAAACGTTTTAAAAGTTTGATTAGTGTAATTTTTTTGATTTTTACCGTTTAATAGTCAAAACAAACAAAATAAATTGAATTTTAAAAAAATTAAACAAAATAAACCAAAAAACCTACAACCAAATAGCTCATTATATGATTTGAATTATTTTGATTCGTTTTTACGTAGATTTATATTTTTTTAACTTTTTCATGAAAAATATTTTTATTTTTTTGATAAATAAATGTGTTTTCTATTTTTTTAAATTAAAGAATTTATTTTTCATCTTTAACAAATAAATATATTTTCTAAATTTTTTTATAATACAGAAATATTTTAATTTTTTTAAATATAAAAAAATATTTTTGATAAGGAAACATCCTATGTATCCAATTAAGCAGAGACAAAAGGTGAGAATCCAATTCAAAGGACCGTCTAAATACATTGATTTGATGTCCGCCGATTTATTCTTTTGCTTAGATATAAAATTTTCTTATTTTTAATGCAGATGAATGAATCTGTAATAATAATAAAAATAAAATAAAATAAAAAATATTATTTAAAGGAGTGATGTTCATCTTTAATTACAAGATCCACGCACTATAATACTTGCTGTAAAAAAAAAGACAGTCGAAATGAGGCAATGAATATTTCCTAAGAAAAAATAACCAATAAACACAAAGTCAGCCCATCATAATCATATTTTAACTTGGACTCAGGTGAGAATTAAAAGCCAAAATGCACTAAATCTCTCCTGTTCTTCTTTTATAATACATCCATCCTACACCACTTCATATATTGTCACCGTATTAAAATAGATATTATTTTTTAAAAATTAATTTTTTTATATAATAGATATTATTTTAAAAAAAATTGTTTCATGAGAAGAGGACCCCATACCCCAATCCAATTTCCCATTATTTGGTACCCAATTTAAAATCATTTTATAAAATATTAAAAAAAATTCCATTTCATTAAGTTTCACATTCAAGTGAAGACTTTAGAGAAGACATGGTTTATTTCTTCCCTTTCAAATATTACACAAGCAACAAAATTAAGAAAAATAACTAGTAGTTTCTTGATATTTAAATTAAAATTCTTAAAGTATAATAAAAATAAAATAAAATAAAAACACACTTGCATATGTTAATTGGTGTGCTATAGTCATGCTTTTTCTCTCTTAACCTTTAAATTTTAATTATGCAAAACCTAACTTGAAAATTGTTTAGTAATGAATACCGAAATTAATTGAGACTCATATTAGTTTATTATAATTAATAAACTAATATATTTGAATTTTTTTTTTTTTAATTTGGTTGGATCCCATGCAGTGGATGAAAAGGAGCAAATGGGTCAGATCACCCCATGACAGAAGTCAACTCCACTGTTCTTGTTCTTGAACCCCCGGTCGTTTTTACCAGAACAAACATCATTCACCTTCATTATTACGTTAGATATTTTCTTTTTTCAGTTTTTAACCTTATTTTTATTTTTCTATTCTCTCTTTTCAGACAAACTCGCAAGATTCCCATTCACAAATAGGCATGAAACACATTACTATCAATAATATATACATAATATAACTTTTTATGATATCAAAATTTTTGACATTTTATTAAAATTTCAAGATAATCAATAATATTAAAATGCAATTAAAAAAAGTTAATATTATGAATTTAATGTGAAAATAATCAGTAATATAATACTGTAAAAGAAATCAGAGATTATAATATTGTTTGTAATTATTTCATTTTAAGACCCTGTAATAAATCATGTCACTCTACACGGACTGTACTATAAAGAAATTTAATAAAATAATTCGAATCAGAATTCAATGCCCCAGAGTGAGAAATGGGGCTATACTTTATTTATTTATTTATATTTGTTCTATATGACCAAACCTAACATGTATAGCAGAATATGAATAAGACCCATGCAAGTTTCTCTATTTTATCTTTGTTTATTCATGTAAAAGATATATTTGAAAAATATATGTTTTGTAGTTTGTTGTGTATTAAAAAAGAGGAAATAATTTGATAATTATCGAAGTCTAGATATTAAATAGGCTTTTTTATACAAATAAGACAATTAAGTTATATATTAAACATAGGATGGGTTTTATAACAAGCTCAAATAAGAGTAAAATATATAAAAATAATTTGAAATTGACAACGTAATTTTACTTTATTTTTATCAATAATTTTTTATACATTTGAAATTGATAAAAGTAATTAATTTTATATTAATATGGTATATTTATTTATTTATTATAGCAAGAAGTTAAACTTTATAAAATTAATTATTCATAAATAAAAAAATAATAATTATTCATAAAATTAAAATATATAACTAAATGATTTGAAGTATATTTTTATGTATTTTTCCCTGAACCAAGACTCTTGCTTCTATGTGATGTAGATACTCATCAAACAGCGGCAAATTAAGGACAATTCAATGGTAGATAAAAGCTTGCAGTTGGAAGAGAGTAAATTCGCAAGAAATATTATGACGCAACCCTACACCGATACCCTAGAGAACATATTTAAGCTCAAAGTGTTGATAGGTCACGAGGCTTCTTTAAAAGAAGGGCAGAGCAAGCACCACAACCAAATGCAAGATTATACTTCAGCTGTTTCACATTTACCTTAGCTTTCGATTTCATAGGACCCCCTTTGGATAACTACCTTTCCTTCTTGATCTGCTCTAATTTCGTTTTGCCCCACTTTTTTCTATCGTTCACAAACTCCTCAACACTTACCTGTTTCTGTTTTCGACTGCGTCAAAATATTTTTTTCCAATCCCAACAACAAGCCTCCATTTGAAAAGACCTGCCGAGTGTGATTAATGATAATGCTAATTGCACATTGTGATAAAAGCATCGTCAAAAGATACTGAAAAACATATACTAATCATATCTCATCTCATTTCATAACTTAATTAACCAACAAGATAGGTGAGGAAGTGAGCACAGCATCCAGCAGCATTCAACAATCCTCGGATAGTTCAGAATCCTTTGGACGGCTCATATAGCACAGGAAAACCCAAAGAACTTTTTTCCCCCCACTAGCTATGCTCATCTTTACCCCTCCTCTCTCTCACTTGACAAACAAATATATTAAAACTCACTCACAAAACCGTTTCTCAAGAACTCATTAACTGTTGTTGAGATCCCTTTCTTGCTGTAAATATTAACTTCATATGAACTACTAACATAATGCGAACAAGTATCCTAGCTGCAAAAATCATGGGCATGCAATATTGAGGGGTAGTTGGTGCTTATGCTGTTGGTGATGATGATGATCATCCAAATAAGCGAATTCCTCGTTGCCAAACTCAAAATCATAATCAGGAAGTTCACTCGGTTCATTGCTGTCGAACCCACATAAATCCAGATCATTAATACCACAGTAGTCATCGTAAAATCGCCCAAAGTCATCAATGAGGCCTCCAAACTCGAGCCCCAAGTTGAGATCTTGATCAATTGGACAAGACCCCAATGGCTCCTCCATAAATCCCAAATCGGGTATCTCAAGCTCAGCAGCAGCATCTGGATCAAAACCATCATCTTCTTTCAATAAATCATTAGTATCAGCATTAACATTAGACACAACAGAGGTGTCAAGCTCGAGCACTGAGGAGGGTGAAGTATGAGACAAGACGCTGTCAGTATCATCCGATGAAACGGGATCAGTATTGTTCTTGTCGCTCTTGATGTTGCGCGATTGAGAAGCAGCAACAGTTGATATGTTTCGACTCTTCTCAGACAGAGCCACAGTCATTGCATCATACTCCCTTTTCTTGGCCTCATAGGCCTGAGCAGCTTCCTCAAGAGTATTATAAGTACCTAGCCAAGTCCGAACTTTAGTAACTGGATTTCTAATTTCAGCTGCCCATTTCCCCCACTTTCGTTGCCTAACACCAACTGGTTTTTTCACTGCTATGCCGCCGGAGGGGCTGGCCGCGGTGACACTTGAGGGAGTTGAGGTTTTACTCGAAACCCTTCTCTTTTTGTTGGGTATTTTGCCACTGTAGTTACTGTCTTGACAAGAAGATTCAGGCTCGGGAGAGAGAGATAGGGGAGGAGAGATAACGAGAGGGAGATTAATTTCCCGCACAAATCGTTTTGATTTGAAGGATCTTTTCTCATTCCTATCTGATTCATCGTCGCTTGAATCAGAATCAGTAGCATAAGGATCATGGTAAATGACACGAACTTTTCTCATTCTAGACTCAGTCAAGAATGATTTGGTATCTGTAAATTTTTTGCAAGATTTACTACTACTGTTCAAAGGCTGTTTTCTAGGCTCCGGCATCTCGAGAACGAACCCAGAACCCCTCAATAATACCCAGAAAAATTCTCCTATAAATAGACAAAAATCACATGTGAATTGGAAACAACACAAAAAAAAAAAAGAGGCTCAGATTATCCCGGTCGTATCAAGTGAGAGCCCCTCTCAAGAACAAGAAAAGGTAAAAGAATCTCTTTATGTGAAAATCCCCAAGACACTCGACACCAGTAGAAGTCCTGCAAAAACCAAATCAACAAAACCCCAAAAACCCATTTAGATTCAAAAAAAACAAACACAAAAATTTAACACATGTACATCACAGATACAAGGAATACCTTTTTGGTCTCAAACGCATCGAAAAAGCCGGGAACACCAGATTCAAGCTCTGCTGTGAACAGCAGAGAAGAGCGAAACAGAGAGCACCGAAGCAAACAGAGAGAGTCGATGTGGAAGACGAAAGAATCCAGAGCTGCAACGGAGCCCCAATCAAAGCCAAATCAAAACCAGCCGACATAAATTCACTACCTCAAATCACAGAGAACCTCTTAAGAGTTGTTGGCTTCCTTGCATAAGAGAAACCAAAAGACAAGAAACCGCATAAGAGACTGATAAATATAGTGAGAAGAGCAGGAGAGAAACCCTTCAAAGGCGGCGATACAAAATTAAAGACTAGGGTTTTAAAAGGAATTAGAAATCGATGGCCACGATTTCCCCTCCATATCATGACAAACATCAGTAATACGAAACCTTAACCATAGTTAAAAATTAAAAAATTAACACAGACAGAGACCAAGACGCAAATCTCAAAAATCAAAGAAAAAATTACTAATACTAAATTAAATAGAAAAATCTACGGTACCTTTCGTTAACCATTGTGTCTTCCCTACTGGTCTTTATCTCTGCCCACGCACTATTTTTATTCTATGCTTTTCACCTTTTTCTAAGCGGTCCAAAGAGTGAAGGACCGGAAATTAAATTGGATTATAATTCCAACAGTAATTTAATTAATAAAAATTTTCATATTTTTTAATTAATGAGAAAGTTGCTGATGATGATGATGAGCTGGCATGGGCCTTAGGTTCGATGGAGCAATTCATGATGCATGACCATCCATCTTCGTCTTATCATGCATATCATGCCCATTTACCCATAGTTTTAAATACTCTATGCGCGTGTTTTTCACTGACCAATTGAATGAAGACAAGTAATGGTGGGTTGGTGAGATTTTGCCGGGATTTTATTTACACGCGCCAGTGTGACTGAGTCACCGTTAAAACGAGTCCGCGGTGTATTTACTTAGGTATGTATTTTCTGTTGACGTTGCTCTTACAAGGCCGTATCCCAATTTATGCAAATTTTTATGTACAAAGATACTTTACCATTTCTGCCATTCATTCTTTATAAGTTGTTGTTGTTGTTGTCCTTCTTATTTTTTTTTTTTTTATCATTTGCAGAATTCATTTAAATAACAAAAAGTTAATATTTTAAATTTAAGTATTCATTTGATACGGTATAATCTTTAAATTTATACTTTTTAAAATAATCGACGTTAGATTTTAAAATATATATATTTAACGGTGAGTATTCTAACATATATCATATTTAATTATTACCCCTTAAATTTTAATATTATTGTGAGATATTATTTTTTGCAAAATGATTTGAAAATACGGAATTTTAATTATCAACTTATTTTGATGTTTGGTGGTGTTGGGATTAAGATAAAAGATTTGATAACTTTTTTAGTCTTTCAACTTTTATTGTTTTTGAAAATCATTCTTAAACTTTCTATTTCACTTCCTAAACTTTTTTTTATGCTTTGATATTACTAATTGTGAGTCTAATCTACACTGAATCAATTGTTACTAATCTAGACAAAGTTATAAAGTTGCTCAAAGAATAAAAAATTATTTTAGGTAAAGAAATTTAAAGTATCTCACTTTTCAATTTCTCGTACTCGTATTGATACCGAGAACTTGCAATGAAACCTAGATTTCTCTATTATTGAGAAGATATTTTTCAAACTCGTTTTATTTTAGAGCCAATTTTTCTAAATAGTTTAAAATTTTTCTACAAATATTGTAGCAAATTTTTCTAAAGTTTCGTCTAAATAATTAATAAGATCAACAATAGTATTCAATAAACCTAGTTCATCCTTGCCAATCCTGTGATCAAGATGTGAACAATCAAGAAATTGGTAAGTTTTGAATTCTATTATTTTCTACCGACAATATCACTACTTACCTAACCTTCATGCCAAAGCACCAAGTTTTTTCGAGCATTAAAATTTAAAAAAATCAAAAGTTGTCTAACTGTTCCTTACCCTTAATTTCTCTCTTAGAAATAATTTCTTATCTCTCAATTGTAGACATTGATTCTTCAAGCTGAGCTATACCAAGTTCACATAGAAAAAAGTTAAGATCTCTTTGTCTAAGTGTAGGATTTAACTTAATATGCTTAGCTTCCACTAAAGCTAAACCTCTATGCCAATTATTGTTAGCAACTCAATCAATAATGTAATAATAATTACATATGATAAAATCATATACTTGGTTCGTGCATTGGGATCAATTAAGCTTGCAAAAATGCTTTAGCTTTTCTCCACTCCTATCACTGGAGACACTTTAAAGGTATGAAGGATCTTCTATGTTATGATTGCCCTTTCTTACTCTCTTACAAATCTTATAGTAGCACTGCTTCTTATAGACCATTTTGGAGATTATGAAGGTATATTATTGCTAAGATTTTCAGGTTAAGAACTCATATATAGAAATTTTGATTTTATTTTCGCTCTTTTGTAATAAAGTACTAAAGGGTATTTATAGATACAAGAGTTGGTGCCTTTGGTATTGTTTGCCAACTCAGTAAAATATTAAAAGTACATAGAAAACTAAGGGAATAACTGGTGTCTCTAGTCCTGTTATCCAGCTGTCCCAGCAATTTTACAGATAGTACATATGTGGCAATAAGAGTACCAAAACTAGGACATTCAACAAGATAAGTGCTTATACTAATATATGTAGCAGGACAAATGCTAACACTAGTACATGTAACAACATGCATGCTACCACTATGACACATGGTAGAATAAGTGCCACCTTATCATAGTCTTCATATTACTTTAGGGCCTCAATTGATCATGCTACGGCTAACATCATGGGTGCCGCATCACTCCATTAATGTTATCTAAAAAAAAAAAATCCTAATTTAACACATTATCTTCCAATTATCTTCCAATGTTTAGGCCATCTCTATGTCAAGGTGTTGTTTATTGCTTTTAGCCACCTTTTCCTTATATCTTGTATGTTTCTAATTTAAATCCTAAGCTAAGACTCTTTTCTCTTAATCTTCGAAGAAGTTTCTCTGCCTTTTTATCTTCCTCTTATCATCCTTTGAACTGGAGTATTAATAGGATGATTTTTTACAGCTATGACTACAAAAATTCTTCATCTCTTAGGATGACCCTATTTTGACTAAGAACAACTTCTTCTAACATGGCTTTTAGGAATTCAATTTGTAGGGCTTGGTTGGTTTCTTCATATTTTTTTCACTCAAATCTTAAAAATTGATTATTAAGCTTCTGTGGTTCAACAAGTTCTCATGGTGCAACAACATAATTAATAAGGATAATAAATTCTACCATCATTTTCATACTCCATAATTGTACTCAAGATTTGAAATGATACAATTTTATTTAGTTTGACTAGATTTAATTCCTTTATTATGTTGATTACTACTTGTACAATCCATTAGGAGTGATGGACATGCAAAAACATTTTTACTATATACTTTAATGATTTCTGCCAGTCCTGCTTCAATGAAATAGATACTTTCAGCAACTATATTGGCACTAAATCTTAAAACTGGTTTTTCATATGATTGCTAGTGTAGATAGGGGTGTAATGTAAAGCACTCTTGTAAAGAGCTATCTATTGAGTCAACTATCTTTCTTTTGATGGCATATCTCATATCATTTTGAAAGTAATTAAGTCAATTGTTCAAGAAGTCTCCTTCTTTTTGAAACTTGTAGAAGTAATTCTTCTTCTTCTTCTACTAGGTTTAAGTCAAGCTATTCTCTTATTTTTTGAATGTAAGAGGCAACTTCATTTATAAAATGCTAAAGTTGTTGTAAATCCTTCTTTATATGTCCTCCCCTTAAACTTACACATAAGATAGGTTTATTTTTTGAAAGATCAAGATTTTTTATATTTTATGAAAAATATCAGGTTTTTTTTTCCTTAAGCATTCGATCAATTGTTTGATCAAATTCTTTCACATATTTTTTGTAACATTTGTTACCATTTTTCCAACCTAATTCTTTTTTGGAATTTTCTTAAGATGGAAGGGATTTTTAGCCCATTTTAGTGTTGAGTATCTCACTTTGAAATCATATTTACCAAATGATTCTCCTATTATATCCCATTATGTGCCATCCTTGAGAAAATCATTTTGTGAATAATCATCAAAAGGATCATCTCTACAGTTCTTATCAAACTCTTATCCATTAAGGGTTTGATTTGGAATTACTGGGGATTCACTAGCTGCGTGACTTGAAATGTCACCTTTTATAATTTCAAAGCTTAATGTGCTCTTCTTCTATGATGAAGTTAGGCTTTCAAGAGTTGCTAAAATGCCTTTTTCAATTTCATATTTAGTGTGAAACTTAATATCCTACCTTAAGATTTTTTTTTCTTGTTACTCTAGAGTTGGCAGCAACTTTATCAAAGAAGTCTGAGGACTACTCATCCTTTCAGACCTAAGACTTCTCTTGTGATGGTTTAAAGTTCAAGGATTGATCATTATTGCCCTAGGTTGCTCCGTTCTTTTCCTTTACATCTCCCTTTTTCAGGTTGACCACTTACTTAGAACTTGTTGTTGACTTCCTAGAACATTCTAAGGTAAAATATCCAGGTTGTCCATAAAGCCAACAAATTGCATCTTTTGATGTTCCTATTTTTCTGGTCCTTTTAAGAACAAGGCCTCTGCCCTCATTCTCTTCCTTTTTTCTCTTAAGAAGACATTTCCTTCTAGAATGCCTTTGTCTTTCGCACATCTAGCATAGCTTGTTTATGGCAGCAGAATGCATTTCTAAGTTTAGAAAGTTCATGTGAAAAAGAATCAATTAGTACATTTTTATCAAAGGAATATATTTAATATCAAATCTGTAATAACTAAACTATTCTTATAACCTCAAGAGTTTAGTTTGTTCGGCCTTCTTAAAATTCAAATTCATTGAACCTTTTTTTTCATACAGGTAGAATATGTTCTAAAAGTAAACCTTTTAGGGGGCTAGGAAGATGTAAAAGGCTTTAATGCAATATTTCACTATTAACATCTCTTTTTATAGATTGGGTAATTCAGCTTTATGCCCTTAAAGGTTACCGACCAATACTTATAAATAGGCTTTAGTTTCCTTTGTTTAATTTTCATAATTGCTCTTTAACTCCTTTCTAAAGCATTTATTTCCAATACTAACACATCTGTATCAGAAGGCAAATTCAAACAAGGCAAATTTTTCATTTTTTCTTTTACTTATATTACAGCTTAAGTGTTTTCATTATCTCAATACCAAAGATTCTTATCAGATGTTTTCTTTGCAATCTTCATAAGTATTTTGATAAATCTTTGTTAAACTATCTAGTATAGTTAGCAAGTCTACAAAACCTTTATACTTGCTTCCTATCTTCCATTTCATCAATGAATTAAGTAATTTTTTTTAGAAATATGGCATTGTAGTCATATTTTGCCTTTACTATCTCAATCCCTAAAAATTTTACTATTTCTTTAAACCATTCTCTCTTTTTCTCAGATAGAATTATACCTTCACTTTGAAAGATATCAATTACCTATTTAAGGTGACTCATGTGTTCCTTTTCATTGTTACTAAAGACTAAGACATCATTTATATAGACCATGTAAAATTTCCTCAATGCCTTAACAACATTATCTATTTTGCAATGAAAGACACTTGGAGTATTTTTCAATTTGAATGACATTATCAATCATTTATACATCCTTAATGAGCATTGAACGCTATCAAGGTATTGAGCTTTCTTTCATTTTTTACCTGCTAATAACCAATTTTTATGTCAAATTTAGAAAAATAGAAGGTTGCTTAAGACTTACTTTATATATGATATCTCCTACAGTAAGGATTTTATAGCTATCATCTTATGTTACCTGATTTACTTAATAATAGCTCATGCATTTCCATGCACTTGCTCTGCAAGATTGATCACCATAAAAGCTGGACCAGAATGTGGACTAACACTATCTTTGATCAAGCCTTTTTCGAGTGCTTTAGGAATCTGTTTGTCAAATTCCTTTATCATTTCATTTGTATATGTTATGTTTCTATTTTTGATGATTTTGTTGGGATCTTTTAGTTCTACTTTTGCTATTTTACTATTTAGAATTCATAATTTTAGTGGACCATCACTAAAATTATAAGCTAATTTAACTAAAAAATCGTCCCACTTTGTTCTTACTAGTTGGGTGCTTTTTGTAATTGTCCTTTCTACTAGACTTTTTATTTTGAAACATAAATCTTGGTACCAAATTTCATCCAAATCTTAGGATTATTAGGATTCAAATAAATGTTCTATCCATGTTTCACCATGCTAGGCTCATACTCTAAAAGCTGGTATACAAGGTGTAAAACCATACAAGTCAAATATTTAAACATGATAAAATCAAAATTTTGGTTTAAGTTTAGGGCTTAAAAGACTTAAGATTTGTGTTCTTGTAAGAGACATAAGAAAGTCATCTTATATAAAGGACAATTTTCTTTTTGTGCTTTTAAAAATGCATTTCCCAAAATAATGTTAGCATTAAGTTCTGAGAATGCCAAAAATTTATCAATAATAAACTTTTGCACTAATGATAACATGTATCTATTCTGCTTTATGTGTAACTATATTTATCTTGGCCCCTGCCATCCATAACACTACCGACTGGGCTAATGGATACCACTATTGTAACATCTTAGGCAAATTCCACGTCGACAAAACATGGGAGAAATCATGGGTATAAATCTCAAATTTTACAACAAATAAAAATGTGGGAGGAGGAAGGTTTATAAGCCTATAACTCAACTACCAATAATAACTTGGGTTAACCAATTTTAGCCATGTGATTGGGCCATTTGCAAGTTATTCTCAACAGTTGGGTCCGAGTCATTACAATTGGTATAAGAGCCACTCTGCATGCAACTTTGGGATATGGTGACAAACCTCAGCGAGAACGTTGAATCCCTTGTGGTATTTGTATTGTAACATCCTAAGCAAATCCTATATCTACAAAACACGGAAGAGATCATAGGTATAAAAAGTGCTTTCAAATTGGATAAAAATATGAAGGATGGAGGTTTATAAGGCTAAGATTTAACTATTAGCAATAACTTAGGTTAACCATTTTAGGCCATATGGTTTGGCCATTTATAAGTTATTCTAGATAGTTGGGTCTGGGTCATTACAATTGTTATCATAGCCACTCTGCATACAACCTTAAGCGATAGTAGTGCAAACCTCAGCGAGGATATTGA
>CANXYI010703079.1:0-10185 GCA_948208565.1 Hura crepitans
AACAAACCCTTTGTCAAGAAGCTCTTACAACTATACCTTTAACTCCTTTAACTCTATAGGAGCCATCTTGTATGGAGCTATGGAAACTAGCATTATGCTTAGCATCACTTTAATACCAAACTCTAACTCCCGCTCTGGTGGCAAACCAAGTAACTTTTCTAGAAAAACATCCTCAAACTCAGCCACAATAGGAATCTAACCTGCTTCTAATGCTTCCCTTTTTATGTCAACCATATATACAAGATAGGCTTGACAACCCTTCCACATCATCTTTCTAGCCACAACTGCTAATACTATATTAGCCATGTAATCCGATCTTTCACCTATCACTGTCACTTTCGATGCATCACTGGCTTGTAATGTGATCCTCTTATTCTTACAATCCACTATGGCATGATACTTAGACAACCAGTCTATGCCTAAGATAAGATTAAACTCATTAAATGGCAATTTAATGAGATCTACTGAGAAAACATGTCCTTATACTGATAAAGGATTGTCTGTAAACACTTTATTCACAATGATGTGCTATCCAATTAGATTACTAACCATCATATAAAAACCAAGGTCATCTAACACTAAACCTCAATCTATAACCCATGTTGTGCAGATATAAGAATGTGTCAACCCTAGGTCTTTTAGTGGTAAAGCAAGTAAATTAAAGATATGGAATATACTTGTTATAACATCTGTGGCATCTGCCTCCTCTCTAGCTCAAATGGTGTACTGCCTAGCTAGAGCTCTATTATCTAACTTGTCCTTCTAACTTGCCCTAGCTTTGCTCCCAGCATCTCTCTTGTCCTGCTTCTATGAAGAGTCATACAGTCTCACTAAACAATCTCTCTAAAATTGCTCTTTAGAGCCACAACCCTAGCATACTCCCATTATGGTCTTCCAACAAACTCTAAGATATTTCTTGTGACAAGTCTGACAATTTAGTATCAGAACACTACTAGCAGCAGATTTAAGAACACCTAAGATCTGAATCTATGCTCTTGAACCCTATCCTAATCTATAGGATCGATTTGACTTCCTATCCTAGTGATACCTGGACAGACCCCCTTTATGTCTTTTATTAACTGTATGACCAAAACTGCCATGTCCTTAGCCAAAAGACCTCTTCTTGAAGCTATCTCTCTTCTTCTTCAATTGATTCACCTTCTTAATGGTATGACAAGTGGATATCAAGGCTGAAAAGTCCTTAATCTGCATCGGAGCAATCTATTGCATCAAATCTAGATTCAGCCCTCTCTCAAACTTCTTGCAATAGTCTTCTTCTATAGCTACCATTGCCTTAGCATATCTGCTCAAGCGAGCAAACTCTTTCTCATACTCAGATATGGTCCTATGCTTCTACCTTAGATCCATAAACTCTTAATACTTCTAATCTAGGTAATGCTCAGTTATGTACTTATTCTTGAATTCCTTCATAAAGAACTCCTAAGATAGATCATCTGCTGCCTTATGCTTTATAATAGCCTCCCACGACTTTAAAGTTTCCTCTGACAGCATAGAGGTAATGCATGCAGTATACTGCTCCTGATGATACTTCAACTGCTGCATAATCCTGAGCATCTGATCTAACTAGTACCTGGCTCTACTTGACTCATATAACTCTTCACCCTTGAAATACTCAGCCCTATTCTTTAGTAAACTCTATATATAGGTCTTCTGGAAACCCTGTTGCTCTTAAGGTACTAGTGATTGAGCTGTATGTACCATAGCAACTGCAGTTGCAACAGTCATAGCAGTCACAGCAATCACTGTCACCTACTTGACTGACTCTAACATAGTCTCTAGCCAAGTCGACTAACCCTGTTGTCCAAGTGCACCATGTCCTACATCATTGGAGGTTACCCACTCTAGTTGTGCCCTTTCTTGTGCAATAATCATAAGAGCTTGGATCTCTACTTTTTCCTCTTCTCTTCGAGTCGTACTATGGCTCATCTTTGTGTCTATAGATAATAGGAACAAATTATGAGCCTCATATGTAATAGTATTATGATGTCAATATACTACTGTGCTCTTTTGTAACCTATAAGTTTAGTGGAAAGCCTAAACTGGAGCTCTGATACCACTTAGTGTAGCCCCCTTTACTTGGTCTGTACACCGAACCTGAGTAGGGAGCACCACAGAATAATGATATCAAATTTTGTGTACCCATCAAACCTGATTAATTAAAAACTTTTTATTTAAACAAATAATAAAACAATTTCTTAACTATTAGAGTTGTAAAATTATTGAAAAATCATTTGTCATGCATATCGAGGTAAACATTAGGTCATCATGTCAAAAATTCGATAGCATAACGGCTATACCGGGACACTTTTCTAAATTTTTACCTACTTAAAAACACTTCTACAAAACCATACAACACTTCTCCATCTCATATAGGTCCTCCTGACCCTCCAAAACTCATCACACACTTAATAAGCCTCAAGCTCAACTCAATCAACATTCTCACATGCAATATCACAATATATCACACAATCATGAGTGAAACATAAAGCATTTACAATATTACAACTTAAGTTACAAAAACAACTAAAGTTACATATTAGGCTCAATCCCTTCAGAATCACAAGAGCACACTATAGATATTACATTTACATCATCACGCTATTACAAAATGATTAAAAATACACATATCGAAACTATCTTTAAAAGTCTCCTGTGGTACAGAAGCTTTGGCTCTAATCCACTGCTCTGTTACCTACGTATTGCAAATAGGCTATACACTAAGCTTTTGCTTAGTTGTGTAATCACTTTAACTAGATATAGCAAATTAAACATTCTTTCATGCAATATATGTGAAGTGAGATATGTTAAACCATATATATGCACACATTAAGATAACAACATAATTATGCAATATAACCACTTAATTGCCCTTAATAACCGAAAACTACACTATATCCATAATCATAGTCACATGGTTATTAACATTCTAAAAATCAATCATATGTATGAGGTATTCACATATAGGTCATAAACATACATCATACTTCATAATATATAATAATGAGTATAACAATAGGTATTTTTAAGCCATTAACACAAATATGTGGCATTAACGCATATTCGGGTTCCAAAACCCAAAGTGTATTAACTTGTCCATATCATAAGTATAAAACTCTTCATACCGCATATAAGACATATAAATGGGTTTAACTTAACAATTATGCAAAAAACATCAAAGTCATGTATAATGCATCATTTAAAAATACACTTGATATTATTTATGCTTAGTTATGTTTTAACCACAATTAACCTTATTATTTTAATTATTTATTTAATTTATGCTTATATCACAATATACTTATTATTATTTGTTTCATTTATGCCTATACTAAAGAGACAACTATTTAAGGCTAGATAGCAGATAACAGGCTAGCTGAAGGTGCTAAATAGTATACTTAAGGCACTAGTATACGTGGATACAAAACACATCAACCCGAAGGTTCGCATATATGTAGTGATAAATAGTGGCCCGAAAGCCTATTGCCCATCAACATAAATACGCATCATGACCCGAAGTCCTACTACCCAAAGGTATACATTGTAGCTAATAATCCTAGTTGATCGATCAACCAATCCATACTAGGTTGTCAAATTGTGTAGGCATTATTCAACTGGTTAATTAACTCATTGTTTAGCCATTTTTAATGCATAATATAATTATAGACATCTCACACATACATGCATCCTAATGGCTATTTCACATCTCAGTGAGGCCTAAACATCATGCTAAGTAACATGCATTAATAAATATGCAACATTGCCAAAAATAAGCTTGCATAAGCTTAAAACACCAATTAGCCATATAGCTTAGGTGTAAAAACTAGAAAAATGCATCTAGTATCATAATCACACATCTTTATCATTATTGCATTATTAACATGCATAAAAGCATCAAATGCATCATAGTTATGCATAACTATCACATATTGCATATATTGCCATTTTTCACACAATATCAGTATTTATCGATAAACATGCATTTTATGGCTTTATCAAAGAAATAAGCCCAAATAGGTTCAAAATGGCATTCGGCAATCATATACCATGCACACACATTATACATTTCATAAGTGCACATTAGGAATGGCATTTAAGCACAAAACATCATTTTCTAGTCATGTACATACATAATTCAAGATTATGCCAATATGGCTTATATATGCAAATATTAACCTCCATATGATCGAGGCCCTAAAAATACACATACATGTGCATATACAACTTTATGTCATGTTTAGATGTTCAATATTTCATCTGCACACTTTGAACCAGTTATGCATAGTCATACAGCATTAATGATGTAAAATGACTTTATACAGTCATATGATCACATAATGCGTTCCTTAGCTAATATTATAATAAGAATGCATTATTCATGCATAATCCATTTTAGGCCATCACATTACATAAATTCATCAAACATTTATGTCATACATGCCTAAATACGCATTAAATTCTCATTATTTCATTAAATGCCCATTTTTATGTCAAAATGCACATAATGGATTCATAGACATTTTAACCCAACTAAAGTGATTACAATTACCAAAATAAGTCAAATAGGATGCCCAAAAGCTAACTTAAACCTTCTCCTTACCTCGGAAGGCTCCGGTCGATGCCTCACCTATGAATTCAAAAGGGTATGAACTTTGTTAAAAAATATAAAATAATTTGCATGTCAAAAAAATATTTTGAGCCTAGATATACCCTCTACAACATTTTAAGAACTCGTGAAAAAGAAAACTTAAGAGAGATAAGGTTACTATTCACCTCTATTTTTTCTTGGTTTTTCTCCCAAAATACTCCATTATTCTCGATAATTTTGGTGTCCATGGACTCGTCTCGAAAAGCTCATAGTTTTAGGTGTAAATTCACCTTATGGGTCCCTCTGAGGAGAGAGAAATCAATAAGAATGTGAGAGAGAGAGGGTGGATAAGATTTTGAAAGGAAGAGGTGTTTATGTTGTAAATGGGAAGAGTGTAACTTCTCCTATTTATACTTCTCTAAAAATAATTTTTCTTTTCTTTGAAAAATTATTATAACAAATAGTAAAGTCAGTTTTCCTCCATTCCTATCTCCAAAATTAGATAAATCCAAGCGCTAAATCCTCTCAAAATCTCGAGCCCAAACTACTACAAAAACTTAAAAAATTAATGCATTTTATGTCCCTAAAACTCTAAAAAATTACTTCCCGATCTCAAAAAATTCTAATTCTTAAGCCAATGGACTTTTCAGAATATTCGAGTATCAGGTTGTAACACATTTAGATTATTTTGAGTAACTTTTTATTTTATTTACGGTTCAACTTTGCCTATGACACTATTCATAAGACACTACTTTAAAATCTTGTTTAGCATTTTTAACCATCTAAATGACTTTGGATTGGCTTCAAACTTTGCCCAAAATTCTCTTATAATTAATATTACCCATCGGTACATTTACTGTGACTCGAGTTTTGGGAAGCACTATTTACCTTGGGAAGTACTATTCATAAGAGTCATGATTTTTGAGTTATTACACCACACATAATAGACTTGGTTGTGTTTTGATGCAAGAAGATAGCATATGCTTCCAAGCAATTAAAGCCTCATGAAAAGAATTACCCCTACATGATCTAGAATTAGCTACCATTGTATTGGTATTGAAGGTGTGGAGACATTACTTATACGGAGAATGGTGCTATATCTACACTAACCATAAAAGTTTGAAGTACTTGCCCACACAGAAGGAGCTGAATCTTAAACAATGGTGATGGATGGAGTTAATCAAGGATTATGATTGTTTGATCAACTACCATCTAGGAAAGGTAAACATTGTTGCGAATGCTTTAAGCATGAACTCATTGCCACCTTAAAGCTTATACATGCGAGAGCGGAGTACATAGTAAAAGATGCAATTTTCACTGAATTGGTTAAACCTGACATTAAGCAACGAGAAAGGAGGCCCAATTGAAAGATGAGTAGATGGTGCAAACCATAAGCTAAGTTAAAGAGGGGAAGACTATGGGATTTGAATTAAGCATAGATGGAAGCTTGTATTATCATAATAGACTATGTGTACCATATGTAGAGGAATTGAGAATACAAATCTTGAAAGAAGCTTATAAAGCTCCATACTTTATGCACCTAGGAAGCACGAAGATGTATCTTGATTTAAAACCTTACTATTGGTGGCTAGGAATGAAATGTGAAGTAGCTGAATATTAATCTCGATGTTTAACTTGCCAGCAAGTGAAAGCTAAACATCAGGTTGCTTTTAGATTGTTACACTTGATAGCAATCTTAGAATGGAAATGGGAGAAGATCACCATGGACTTTGTAATGGGGTTACCACTGACCAGAAGTAGATATGGTGCTGCATGGATAATAGTAGATAAATTAACAAAGACAACTCACTTTAACCTAGTGAGGATGGATTATTCTTTAGAAAAGCTATTTTGACTCTACATTGATGAGATTGTATGGTTACACGGAGTACCAATAGCCATCATTTCGAATTGAGACTTGAGGTTTACCTCCAGATTTGGAAGAAGTTACAGGAAGTATTGGGTACTCAATTGACATATAGCATAACATTTCATCCTCAAACGGATAGATAGTCAGAATAGGTGATACAAGTGATGGAAGATATGTTACATAGCTATGTAATAGAGTTCAAAGGCAATTGGGATTAATAACTATCATTAGCTGAATTTGCTTACAACAATAGCCATCGAGCCAGCTTAGGAATGGCAACCTATGAGGTATTATATTGAGTGAAGTGGGGCAAAGCAAGATTGTGGGATATAACTTCATCAGAGACATAAAAGAAAAGGTTAAGATTATAAGAGAGATTGAAAGCCACCTCGGATTGACAAAAGTCATATACAAATTTGAAAAGGAGAGATATCGAATATGAAGTTAATGATCGAGTATTTTTAAAAGTGTCACCATGGAAGAAAATTCTTAGATTTGGCAAAAAGGGGAAACTTAGTCCCAAATTCATCGATCCTCATAAGGTCACAAAACATATGGGACCCTTGGCATACAAGTTAGCATTACCTTTTGAGCTACAATAGATCCATGACGTATTCCATGTATCGATACTAAGGTGATACAGATCGAATCCTTCACATGTGATAGCTGTAAAGGAGATACAAGTATAGCCTGACTTAACCTATGAAGAAAAATTGACACAGATCTTGGCTAAGGAAATGAAGCAACTAAGAAACAAGTCAATCTTTATAGTGAAGGTGCTATAGAGACATCATAACACAACAAAAGCCACATGGGAAACTAAAGAGTAGATAAAGGCACAGTACTCGTATCTATTCACAATAAGAAATTTCAAGGACAAAATTTTTTAAGAGGTGAAGAATTGTAATGCCCCATAAGTCTATGTTTCAAGAATAGTACCTCCGTGGCATGAATAGTATTCCTTATGAGTCGGGACACCGTAATAAGGCCAAAAGGGGACATATTGGTCATAAAACTTTGATGGGCTAGAACATCGACAAATGAAATAATTTAAAAATTTAGCAGAACCAATAAATCATTTCGGGTTAAGAACTAGTGAATAGTAAAATAAAATGAGGTTGTGTCGGTATAATTCTAGGATGCGCTCAGACGGACTCGAAAATGCCATACCTTGAACCTCAAAAATTCCAATCTATATGGTGGTGAAGGAGTTTTAATTTTTTTGAAGTCATCTAATATTTATTTGGAATATTTTATTCTAGTAAGTGAATAGTAACTTAAAGTTGATAGTGGAATTTTGACTTAAAATTTTATAAGGGACTTAATGGCACTAATCAAGGATTTTTAAAACTAAAATGACTATTTTTGGAGGTCTAAAGAAATTTTTATGAATTTTTGAAGTTTAAAGGAAAATCAGGAGAAATTGAACCCTTAGATCGCCATATGTCTTAATCTGAGCCATCCACCCACACATAAAAAGGCCCACACATTTGAAAGTGTCACATATGTAAAGCCATAATCTTTCACACATTTTTGCCCTAAAATCTGATGTTATTACCACTCTCTCTCCTCCCACCACTAAATCTTACACTCCATACTTGGTTCTTAACCCCCATAACCTTTTAAAGCTAATTCCACTGATAAAAATTAGAAAACAGGCTAGAAACAGGGAATTTGAGACTTGGTGAATAGTGACAAATTTGGGTGTAAGTGTTTTTAATTTAATTTTTATTTTTGTGTTAGGTAACTTAAGGCATTTTAAGAACTTCCATTGTTTTAGATTTCAATTTGGAGTTATATAGGATGTTTAGGAATTTTTCTCAGGCAAATTTTGATTATGTTAGGCTAAAAAGAAAGTGTGGAAGGGTAACCCCATTCTAAGCAAGATAGTGGTAGAAAAAGGGGTGTTTTCACACCCTAGGTATGTGGATTTAACTCAATTTATGTATGTCATGTGTTTATGCACATGTGTATGGAAATAGCATTTCTTAGTGTTAGGCATGTAATTGGGGTAAATGGATGGTATGGTTGTGTTAATGGTGTAAAAATAACATTATATGCATAATTTAGGTGAGAGAAACTAAGTGTAGGTGTGTGCGTGATGTATGGCTACATGATGTGCATGTAGGGGATGTCATAGGTATACATGTGTATGGCACATTATGTATGACATTGACATGAAAATATGATAGAAAATCATGCTAAGAATGTGTATATCAATAACAAGATGTGATGAGTGTAAAATTGAGAAATAGTGACCTAAAGTGGTACGTAATGGTAACATTAAAGATGTGATATGAAATGATGACTTTATGTGTGTTAATACTAGCATGAGTATAATGGCTAAATTCTTGAGTATATTGAGACATATTAGTGGGAGAATTAATGAATTCAAGGTTAGTATGAATGGAAACATGGAACTCATGATTGTTGGAAAATTACCAAATGAATAGTAACTTTATGGTAAATGACTTAAAATAGGAAAATGTGTGTAATTATGTGAAAAAGGAATATGAGTGATGTTAATGACATGACATAATGTGAAAGATGAATAGTAACTACATGAGTGAATAATGAATAGTGTATTAGCCCATCAATTAGACACCCACTAGATGGGTTGACCAGTTAATTGGGGAGTTAGCAGCTACTACGCAAGTTGGTCCTTCTGGGGCCACTGTTGTTTGAGGTGATGATGGGTGTAGCTGCTGAGGTTTTAAGGTGGAACCCTACACACTCGGGTATTAGGAGGTCCACCTGGACTAATCCCAGCTGCCCATTAGCTTTTTATGGATATTGGTAGGTCCCATGGGGCTGATCCCCACTATCTACCTATGTTGTACTGGAGATATTAACTTAGGATATTAGGAGGTCCCACGAGGCTGAACCCTACTATCCCACTTGTAGATATTGGGAGGCCTACAAACTCATCCTTGCTATCTGCAAGTGTTTTGGGAGGTTTATAGACTGATCCCTACTATCAGACTAGGTAAGTGTAGCTACTAAGGCCTAAAATAGGGGCCACTTCACAAGATAGATCCTATTATCTAGTGTCTTAAAGCGTAGTCTATTTGTTATGGACCTGAACCAAATTAAACTTAATAAAGATAATATGATTTGACTATCAATAATGGCAACCGAAGTAATACGTAGAGGTGAATAACTAAGCTGGTCAAATGGGATATAAACTAGTTACTTATATAATAAGGCACTGTAAGGCATAGTACATAAATGGTATATAGTTTGATAAATCTGCATGAAAATCATTATAATGTCTATGCATATATATATATATATATATATATATATATATATATATATATATATATATGACCTCATACGTGTGTTTGTATTCATGACATACCTTTACTGTGTCAATTCCACTATTGAGTGTATACTCAGCATGTTGGTATTTTGATGCATAGGATATAGATAGGGTAGCAATCTAGCTTCATCAGTGTAGTGTAACTATTACTGAGCCTCTGTTTGTTATATTTTTGTACTCTTTTAGTTATGTTTTAACAAGGCACTTGTGTATATTGGGGTTAGACTTAGGTAGTGGATGTACCTTATGGAAACTCAAATAATTAAATTGTATGTCTGTGAAAACCTAAATTTTGGTGGATATATATATATATATGCATGTCTAATTGTTGGATAATTGTGGGCTTGAGACCCTATGTTTGCTATGTGTCTGATATTGATGATGGTT
>CANXYI010703115.1:0-11745 GCA_948208565.1 Hura crepitans
TAATGCTCAGTTTCCACTGCCTGGCTTGTAAAACACTTGGCGTCATATTCTACCACATCTCTTTTCATATTAGGTTACCAATAATAAAATTTTAAATTCAAACTCTCCTCCCAGGATGCATAGGACAAGGAGCCTCATGTGTCTCCTTTAATATTTGTAACCTCAGGTCATTTATACTAGGTACATATAACCTGTTATGATAATACAGATACCCATCCTCTGTCAACTTAAACCCTGTGGCCTTACCCTCTTTAACCTTGCTTGCCATCTGAACTAGTTATTCCTTTTCCATCTAGTTTTCTTTAATTTACTATAAAAAAAATCTGGCTTTATCTATAACTCAGCCAACACAGCATTTCTTGAAGTGTATTACAACTATCCTTTATGCTTTTTAAGGTTATCATAATTTTCCTACTCCTAGTATCTGCCATCACATTGGCTTTTACTAATGGGTAGCCGATCAGGCAATTATAATCCTTTATCAGCCCCAACTAACCTCTCTATCTCACATCTAGCTCCTTTTGAGTAAGGGGATATTTCAAGCTCTTACGATTTATACATATGTAGCATTTCTCTTCATACAGATAATACCTCTATAATTTTAAAACAACCACAATAGCAGCTAACCCAAAATCATAGGTAAGATAATTCCTTTCATGTGGCTTCAACTGTCCCGAAGTATAAGCCACTGCCTTTCCATCCTACATATACACACATCTCAAGCCATTTAGTAAAGCATCACTGTACATTGTAAAGTCTTTACCCTGTTCAAGTTGAATTAGAGTAGGAGTTTCTGTCTGCATCTCTTTCAATTGCTTAAAACTGGCTTGACACTTATCATTCCAGTCAAATTTCATATTCTTTCTAATCAGTCTGGTTAAAAGAGTAGTAATAATAGAGAATCTTCTTATAAGTCTTTTGTAATATCAATTACACCTAGAAACTTTGTCACCTTAGTTACATTCTTAGGTGGTTCCCTTTCTAGTGCTGCCTTTCCTTTACCAGGACTAATTCTAATTCCCTTTACTGAACTATGTGGTCTAGAAAAGAAATTTCACTCAGCAAAACTCACACTTACTAAGCTTAGCATACAACTACCTCTATTTTAGTGTCTGTAACACAACCCTCAGGTATTATTTATTTTCTTTTTGGTTTCTAAAGTACACCAGAATACAACCTATGAACACCACCACCACTTATCTACATAAGATTAAAAAGTTCTATTCATTGAGTTCCATGAAAACTGCTAGGGCATTGGTGCGTCCTAATGACATTATCTAGAACTCAGAATGCCTATATCAGGTTCTGAAAGCAATTTTAGAAAAATTAGCTTCCTTAATCCTCAACGGATAATATCTATATCTCAAATCAATTTTAGAAAATGTACCAGCCCCTCTTAACTGATCAAAGAGTTCATCTATCCTGACAAAGGATACTTACTCTTTATAGTTACTCTATTCAATTGTCTATAAAGCAATACATAAGCAGAGCAACTTGCCCTTCTCCTTTAGAAACAGCACAGATACTCCCTCAAGAATTACACTAGGTTTGATAGAACCCTTATCAACTAGCTCTTACAGCTGTACCCTCAGATCTTTTATACTAGTAGATGCCACTCTATAAAAAAAATAAGTACCGAAGCAGTATCAGGATGCACTTCTATTTCAACTCATGTTCCTTCTGAGATGGTAAGCCTAGTAACTTATCAAGGAATATATCAAAACTTAGATACAATTGAAATATATGCTAGATCAAAGTTAAAAACATTCAAATCAATAATATACGCCAAATATGCCTCATCCCTTTTGAAGGATTTTTTTTTACTTTAATAGCACAGATAAGATTATTCAAAGGATTTCACTCACCATCTACTATCACTATATATCCATTTACAGTCTGAAGGATCAAATTTCTATGTTCACAGTCAGTCATAGTATAATACTTAGTAAGCTAATCCATTCTAGGATTACATCAAACTTATTGAAAGGCGATTCAATTAAATCAGCAACAATCTATGCCCCTGAATCGCTAGAAGGCATCTCCTATGCACCCTATTCACAATCATACATTGCCTTTCGGGTTGCTAACTCTAATGCCTACATCAACATGCTCAAGCTCTAACTTTCTATTCTGTGCTTGTGCAATACATATATAAGAGGGTATAGAATCAGGGTCTATCAAAGCTAAGACTAGAACATCAGATAAGCAAAATACCAGTTATAGCATCTGGTGTTGTAGCCTTTGCTCTAACCCTCAAAACACACTACATAGTTAAAGCACAAGCCTTAATTCTAATACACTGACTAGCACTAAGCTACTCTCTTTTGGTTTGCCTCTGACCCCTGCTCTGGGGTGCAATATTAGATGTCTATGTTTGAGCACCCTCTACATGTCTCTAAGGGCACTTTCTTTTATAGTGTTCTTTAACACCACAGTGGAGACATTCTCCTCTTCTACCTAATCTGCACTGCCCCCAGTGCTTCTTCTAACAAGGGCCACACATGGTAGCCCACTCCTGTTACCCTCTATACCAGGAGTACTATCAACTCGAGGAGGCAATCGAGATTTACCAATAAAGCCTGCCCCTTAAGGTGTTTCTATCTACAATTATCTAATTAAATATTACAAGCCACATAATTTATGTGTTTGGTCATTATCAATCATTTTATGCACAAACTATACCATTTTAAGCCTTTATTCACTCTCATCAAAAAATTACTAAAATGCCCTTGTTTATATTTTATAATCATAAATGAGTTTATTAATCTTATTTAATTATTTCAACTGGCCCAACTCAGGAGACAATCCTAACAGATATGAGATCTAGAGCGAAAATAAACTAGTGCAATGGTCCTCATTTTGGACTTACATCGATACACCAACTTAAGCACATTCTGGCACTTGAGGTGCAAAAAGAATATCTAGTCTGCCTGGTAGGCTAGCCTATTTAACCAGCAAGTACAGTGATCCCTTAAGACTTTGGTCACTGTACCGGCCCTATTTAAAGATTAATAATGTCACAAACTGGTTTGCATAGCAGACTGATCTGTTCCATATCGATATAATATACTTTTATTGCATGCACAATATCTCACATTATCCATTTACACTAAGCTTGCATACATACCATAATTACAACCTTCCCAAGGCATTCATACCTCTCAACCACAAAAGAATTCATTGCCCATACATGCATTTTTACATCATTGATCACACACACACCTTACACATTACTAAACTAGCATATATCCATATATGTATACTTTTTACCATACATGCCATGCCATTACAATAGCCATACATGCCATGACCAACCTCACATACACATATACATGCTTTGTATCAATGTCCATGCATCATAGGTTTAAAGCACATGAAATTCTAGCCTCAAACACTATCTAGTATTACACTAGGTAAGACATACACACTAGCAATTACAAGGCAAGCTCTCGGCCACACTTACAACTCATGCCAATCATGTTTATTTCCATCAATACCCAAAGAATACCATGACCTATCCATGTTATATCCATCAATTTATGCCTTAAACACCATAAGCACATTCTAGCTACTTATATAACTCTTAGCCAATAATTAGATTTACATGTGTATACTTTCTTTTCACCATTCAACATGTAATTCATATTCTACCATGCCACAACCTATAATCATTCAAAGAAAACACCTAACCAAAGTAGTTTATGAACATTAACCATCACTACTCAAGGAAGAAGCTACTAAAAAATAAAAGGAGTATGAAGTGAATGGCTGAATTCACTTACCTCTCACTTCAAAGATGAAGAGTCCATACTTTAGGCCTCTCAACATTTATTTCCAGCCTACCACGTCCCTTTCTCCTCCCTTCTTCAAGCTTCGTTTTGTTTCAAAACACCTCAAAAGCCATAGAAATCCATTCCCCCAAATGTTAGACATGTTACACCACTAATTCTAGCAAGAAATCCCAAGTAAGAACTCATAAAATCACCAAGAGACTCACCTTGGTTGCTTGTTGGATAGCTTCTATCTAAGAATCTTTGGTAATTTTCAATTTCTTCTTGGAAGCTCCTTTCAATGTGATTCTCTATGCTCTAAGCCCTTAACACACAAAATAATTTTTGGTAAGCAGAAACACTGGAATGGAGCTATGGAAGGTGATAGAAATGGTGGTGCAAAGTGGAAGTGGCGTCGATTTCTCCTGCTAGCAGCTAAAGAAGAATGAGTTTGGTTTAAGTGGAAAATCCACTTATCCACTATCCTTGCCACTTTTCAAAGGTCCTAGGCCAACTGGAAAGTGTGTGGGTGGGTCCACAGCCACCCAAGCCATCCCGACACGTCTCAATTTTTTGGTAAACTTCAAAAATTCACCAAAATTCACCTGGAGCTCAAAAAATTAGACCATTTATTCTAAAATTTATTTTTAATCCCTTTTACTTGGTCATAAATTTTCGTGGCCAAATTTTATCAATAGGGTAGTTTTTAGACTGTCTTGATTTGCATGCAAATTTCAAAAATTACGAGAATATACAAACGACCTCAGAATCTAAAAATTCTTTCACCAATGGACTTAATGGAATTTTTAAGCTTCAAGGTCCACTATTTTCAGGTCCATCCAAGTACATCCTGAGTCGATCCTAGCTTGTAAATTCTTTATTGCACCAAGAGGTAGTTTACAGTCAGAAATGAATTTTTGGTTCTGCTAAATTTTTAAATTTTGCTCTTTTTATCAAATTAAAGCCCCTCAAAGTTTCATGACTAGTGTCACTACCTCGATTTATGTGTAAGTGACCCGACACCCTGGGCACACTTTCTAGACCCAGTGGCATTACTCACGGAGCCTCAAAAACACGGGCATTACGTTTCTTCCCCTCTTAAAAAAATTTCATCCTTAAAATTACCTAGAGCAAATAAATGAGGATACTGAGCACTCATCTACTCGTCTGGCTCTCAGGTAACTTCCTTTATGTCTTGGTACCTCCATAGCACTGTAATAGTGGTATAAACTTATTTCTTAACTACCTCATTTCATGAGCCATACTCTATACCAGTTCCTCTTCGTAACTCAAATCTAGCTACACTTCAATAGCTATTACTGGAATCACATATGATAGGTCCGATTTGTACCTCCTGAGCATAAAAACATGCAAAATATTATGCATCTATTGTAGCTCAAGTGGTAGTGCAAGCCTGTATGCTAGAGGTCCGACCCTATCTGTACTCTCGTAGGGTCCTATAAACCTAGGACTCAGTTTCCCTTTTTCCCGAACCTCTACACCTTTCTCCTCAAAGAAGCCTCTAAAAACACCTCTTTCCCTAACTGTATATTTAGTATCTCTCTACTTCAAGTTAGCCTATGATTCTTGTCTAACCACAGCTGCCTTTAACCTTTCTTTGATTAATTTCACCATTTTTTTAGACTCTTTAATTAAACCTACACTAGAGATTTCTCTCTCCAGCTTCACTTCAACACGAAGGAGTTTTGCATTGTCTACCATACGATGCCTCATATGGGTCCATCCCCAAACTAGACTGATAAATGTTATTATAGGCAACCTCTGCTAAGAACATGTATAGATCCCAGTTATCCATAAGTTCAATAGCATAATCTCACAACATCTCTTTAAATATTCGTATCACCCTCTCTGACTATCTGTCAGATTGTGGATGAAAAACTGTGTTATAAGCCAGTCTAGTGCCTAAAGCTACCTACAGCTTCTTCTAAAATCTAAAAGTAAAATAAAGATCCCTATAAAAAATGACAGTCATTAGCACATCATGAAATCTGACTATCTCATCCACATATAGTTGAACAAACCTTTTAGGGACTAATCCATCCCGACTAAGTAACTTGAACTGTCTTTGTTAATCTATCAATAATTACCCATGCAACATTACATTTACTTCTGGCCAAAAGTAAATTCATAAAAAATTCCATGGTCAACTTTCCTCCTTTCCACTCTGGTACTGCTATAGGATGCAACAGTCTAGAGGGAACCTGATGCTCAACTTCCACTTGCTGTCATGTCAAACACTTGGCATCTTATTTAGCCACATCTCTTTTCATACCAAGTCACCAATAATAAAATTTCAAGTTCAAACTTTCCTCTCAGGGTATATAAAACTAGGAGCCTTATGTGTTTCCTTAAGCATCTGTAACCCCAGGTCATCCGTATGAGGTATGTATAACCTATTATGATAATACAGATATCCATCCTCTATCACCTTAGATCCTGTGGTCTTCCCCACTTTAACGTTGCTAGCCATCTGAACTAACTATTCCTCTTCCATTTATCTTTCCTTAATCCACTGCTAAAGATCTGGCTTCACCCATAACTCAGCCAGCACAGCATTTCCTGAAGTGAACTACAACTATCCTTCATGCTTTTCAGAGTTATCATAAATTTCCTGCTCTTAGCATCTGCCATCACATTAGCTTTCACTAGTGGGTAGCCAGTTAGGCAATCATAATCCTTTATCAGCCCCAACTAACCTCTCTATCTTAGGTCTAGCACCTTCTAAGTAAGGGGATATTTTAGGCTCTTACGATCTATGCATATGCAAGGTGTCTTTACATACAGATAGTACCTTCATATTTTCAAAACAACCATAATAACAGCTAGCCACAAATTATAGGTAAAATAATTTCTTTCATGTGGCTTCAACTGCCTGAAGCATAAGCCACTACCTTTCTATCCAACATACACATATATCTCAAGCCATTCAGTAAAGCATCACTATACATTGTAAAGTCCTTACCCTGTTAAAGCTAAATTAGGGTAGGAGTTTCTATCAACATATCCTTCAATTGCTCAAAATTGGCTTGACACTCATCATTCCAGTCAAATTTTACATTCTTTCTAATCAATTAGGTAAAAGGAGTAGTAATAATGGAGAACCTTCTTATAAGTCTTTTGTAATATCAACTAAACCCAAAAAATTTCTCACCTTAGTTACATCCTTAGGTGGTTCCTTTTCTAGTACTGCCTTTCTTTTACCGGACCAATCCTGATCCTCTTTACTGAAACTATATGGCCCAAAGAAGAAACTTTACTCAGCCAAACTCACACTTACTAAGCTTGGCATACAACTATCTCTCTTTTAGGGTTTGTAACACAACCCTCAGATGTTGTTCCTATTTTTTCTAGTTTCTAGAGTACACCAGAATACCACCTATGAACTCCACCACCACTTATCTACATAAGATTGAAAAGCTATGTTCACTTAGTTCCATGAAAACTGTCGGGGCACTAGTATATCCCAATGGCATCATCCAGAACTTAGAATGCCCACACTAGGTTTTGGAAGTAGTTTTAAAAACATCAACTTCCTTAATCCTCAGCTGATAGTATCTAGATCTTAAATCAATTTTAAAAAATATACCAGCCCCTCTCAATTGATCAAAGAGATCATCTATCCTGATAAGGGATACTTACTTTTTATAGTTACTTTGTTCAACTATCTATAAAGTAATACATAACTAGAGCAACCTACCCTTCTCCTTTAGAAACAACATAGATACTCCATCAGGAAATACACTAAGTCTGATAGAACCCTTATCAACTAGCTCTTGTAGTTGTACCCTTATATCTTTTATACCAGTAGATGCCATTCTATAAAAAAATAGGTACTAGAGCAGTACCAAGATACACTTCCGTTTCAACTCCTTTTCCCTCTAAGGTGGTAAGCCTGGTAGCTTATAAGGGAATATATATCAAAACTCATATGCAATTAAAAATATATGCCATATCAAAGTTAAAAACATTCAAATCAATAGCATAGGCCAAACATGCCTCACCCCTTCTGGAGGAGTTTTTATATTCTAATAACAAAGATAAGACTATTCAAAAGACTCCTCTCACCATCCACTAACCTTATTAGTCCTTGTACAGTTTGAAGGGTTAACTTTTTATGTTCTTAATCAGCCATAGCCCAATACTCAGCAAGCTAATCCATACCCAGGATCATATTAATCCGTTGAAATGTGATTCAATCAAATCAGCAATAATCTATACCCCTAAATTGCCAGAGGGCATCTCTTATGTACCCTATTCATAATCACACATTACCCCATAGGGTTGCTAACTCAAATGTCTACATCAACATGCTCAGGCTCTAATTGCCTGTTCTATACATGTGTAACACATACATAGGAGGGTATGAGATCAGGGTCTATCAAGACAAGACTGGAACATTAGATAAACAAAATACTCGTTATAACATCTAATGTTGTAGCCTCTTCTCTAGCTTTCATAGCACTCTACCTAGCTGAAGCACAAACATCAATTTTAGCACTTTAACTAGCACTAGACTACTCTTTTTAGGTTTGCCTCTGACCCTGCTCTGGGGTGCAACATTAGGTGTCTGTGTCTGAGCACCCTTTACCTGTCTCTGAGGGCACTTCCTTTTATAATGGTCCTTAACACCACAGTGGAGACATTCTCCTCTTCTGCCTACTCTACACCACCCCTAGTGCCTATTCTAACAAGAGGCACACATGGTAATCCACTCTTATTACCCCCTATACCAAAAGTACTATCAACCCGAGAAGGCAATCGAGGTCTACCAATAGAGGCCTGCCTCGACCTCTGAGTCTATGTCTGTCTCTGCCCTTGGTACCCTATCTGATACTGGGACCTAGGTAGAGACTATGCCTATAACTGACCCTCTCTTCTCAGCTTACCATCCTACCTCTGCACTGGCCTATCCCACTGTGCATTGACTCTTTCTCTAAAAAAGGTCTCTCCTTTCTAGTACCATTTCTTTTATGTCACATATAGCTAGTACTGGTACTGCAAAATCTCCCTTTTAGAGATTTAGTTGTCTGTATCCTTAACTCTACATTCAGTCCTATTAAAAATCTCTTACGTTTTCTATATATCATTGGAAATGACTTATCAACATAATTTAAGAATCTAGTAAGATCCTTTCATATACTACTTCTCAGTGTACCAGGACAGGGATTACTCCTGCCTGCTATTAACCAGTCACTTGTGACTCTGGCTGCTATGTAGAATTACTAGGTTCAGTTATTGATACATAACATGCTCCCTATATAACTATGGTTACAAAACCAATTAGTTCTGGCCCCTCCTTTAGGTAACTCAACCAATCATATCTTTATTACAAAAGACTTTTTTATCAGCCTCGGGCAGTGTAACAGTTTAGAGGAATTTGAAACTTAAACCTTTGCACCATGTACTTAGCATAGGAACATTAACCTATGCTCTGTTACCATAAAATGTGACACCCCCTACTAGGTTCCTAAAGAAACCCACTAAGCGGTACACTTCCTGCCAGGTCACCCATATCACTACTTCCACAATCATTCATTTAACTTCTACTTATATTACACTAGGCAATCCTATCTTGCTCCAAATACAATCTGATCTATTCCTATATTCCATTTAGGTTCATGTTATCTTGTTTATGTTATTACAGAGTGATTCCAACCCAGCCCGGTATTACCTAAAAAACCAACAGCTTACCGGCTGCCTGAGTTACTATCCCAAAAAATTCTTTTCTACCTATAAACACTTCTATATCATATATCGCATCTCTGGACCCTTCTGGTCCCCCAGATATCATCCTATCAACATCATCTATCACATAGAAATCAAAGGCCTCAGGCCACAATAATAGCATAAAGAGCCTCAGGCTTATAAGCATCAACACAAATCACATATACATGAAAGAAACCATCACATGATTAGTTATAGTACAGTCTAGTATATACAAATACTACCCTATGTCCTTTATATACATCACACCTATTTTCCCCACCTAAGTACATAGAGTGCAAACACTATATATCTATACATGACTAATTTTCTCAAGAATGACCTCTGACTCCACTGCACATTTTATGAGGCAACGCCCTTGATCTTGGTACCTACACACTGAAATAGGTACACTGAGTATAAAATACTCAGTGATGAATTCAAACATTAAAAACATGTCGAGTATACTTCCCATGCATAAAACCTCTATTCTTGTGTTATACTGATATCCTAGTTCAATAAAGAAATTAGCATGCAAGATTACCATTTTACCCCTAAGGTATTTCTATCTATAATTAACCAATTACTTGCTAAAAGTCATATAATTAATGTATTTGGTCATTATTAATTATCTAATGCACAAACTATACATTTTAAGCCTTTATTCATTATCTGTAAAAAATTACCAAAATGCCTATGTGTCATGTTTCACAGTTACATGTGGATTTATTAATCTTATTTAATTATTTTAATTGGCCCAACTCAGGAGACATCCTTAATAGACATTGGATCTAAAGAGAAAATAAACTAATACAGTGGTCCCTATTCTGGACCTGCGTCGCTGCACCAGCTTAAGCGCATTTTGGCACCTAAGGTGCAAAAACAATATCTGGTCTGCCTGGCAAACTGGCCTATTAAATTAGCTAGTACAGTGATCCTTTAGGACCTTGGCCATTGTACTGGCCCTATTTAAAGATCAATAATGTCACAAACTGGTTAGCATAATAGACTGGTCTATTTGTTCGAATAGTGCAGTGGTCCTTCGGAACTTACGCCGCTGCACCGACAATAAAGTATAAATCAAGTGAATGTCACAGTCTAATCTGACAATCCGACTAGTGCAGTGGTCCTTCAGGACCTACGCCACTGCACTAGAAATAAAGATATAATTCAAGTGAGTGTCATAGTGTAATTTGTTTGTCCAACTAGTACAGTAATCTAAAATGGATCTAAGCTGTTGTACTGACACTATCTGAAAATCAATTAAACTGGCAGTTACAAAAATCCCTAAGTTGACTGGTCAACCCATCCAATGGGTGTCTAACTAGTGGGCCATTCAACCTTAAAATGTGTGATTAACTTTTTATAATATTATAATCTCAAAAACAGACAGTTATCATTTTTTATAGCATAATTGGAAATTAGTCTGGTTTGGTATGGCCATAAATAAGCAGTACCGGGTAAAACATCAAAATATATATTTAAGATTCCAATGCCAATAATTATCATATATTATGCTAGATTCAATTCCATAAGCATTTCACAATTTTGGGCCATTTACTGTCTAAAGGATTTATTGATTCAGGTAATAGTCATTTAGGACAATTATAGGTTATTACGGCCAAGGTTCTACTTAGCTTCCTAGGTTCATTTCACCTCCTTTTTTAGTAGAATTTTCACTAGTCATTCATGCATTCATAGGCCTAAAGCCAACCACAATCTAGGCCATAAACAAGGACAAAATCTAGGCATTCATGCCATTTCCAAAAGTCACATCATTCTAGCCATTATAGGCACCAAATTTAGGTACATAAATCATTCTTAAATCATAGCCCTCAAAGGCAATTTCAAGTCAATTTCCACACTTGTTTTCAAGTCATCCTTAAGATTATTGTTCATGCCATTCCTCGCCTATATTACATGCCATTAAATTATACATTAACTAAGTTCCATATCAATATAATGTACTTTTATTACATACACAATATCTCACATTATCCATTTGTAGTAAGCTTGCCAACATACCATAATTACAACCTTCCCATTGCATTCATCCCTCTCGGCCATAAAAGAATTCATTGCCCATACATGTATTTTTACATCATTGATCACACACACACCTTGCACATTACTAAACTAGCATATATCCACACATGTATACTTTCTACCATACATGCCATGCCATTACAAAGGCCATACATGCCTCGGCCAACCTCACATACACATCTACATGCTTTGTATCAATGTCCAT
>CANXYI010703192.1:0-10593 GCA_948208565.1 Hura crepitans
CATTCTTGAATGAAAAATGGAGTCATGGTTTACAACACCATCCAGGGTAAAAAGGGACACAGTTTTTATAGGATATAATGCATGAGACTAATAAAAATTAGAATATTTAGATGATATATTATTTTGGCAATTTTAGATTAAAATTTCTCAGTCCCCAGTGGAGTCGCCACTATAAAGATTATGTATTTTGATCAAGGATGAGAGTGGTTAATGGAGTCACCACCTAGCCTTTACACCAAAACCTTTGATCTTCTACACCAGAAAGGTTTGGAATTTCAGATCTTATCTATGCCCCAATAATATGTTGTCCATGTATATTGTAACATTTATCAATTCCTTATCATTCAAGCATACATCATTTTTAATTTAAATTGCATCACCTTTACATGTATAAAAGTAAATTACAATATTTAAATAATACACTTATGTTTATTATACATCCAAAAAGTGAGTCATTCATTGATTGTCAATTAACCTGACAACTACCCTTAATTCCATTGGAATTAGAGGTAATTGCCCAACTCCCATCTCTAGGAGATTAGCCTTTATTAAAATATATTTGATTGTCCCTTTTGATTAAGGAAATACAAATCCATTTTTATTAGAAAACACTGATTAATTACATAAAAAATAGTTTGATGTGAAAGTTAGGTTTTAGCATGTAAAATGATTTGTTTACTAGTTATTAAAACCCTAAAATGAAAGATAGAGCGTTTATAGTATAGAACCAAAGAGATAAACTATAGTCCTAAAATGGTCCCACTTCAATGTCAATAGGATCATGCAGACATTAGAGAGGTCGGTCATTAGTCCGTGCATACCATTGTTAAGGAAAGATTGAGTCTATTCCATTTTCCACTCTAATCGAAGGGTTCAGTTTACAACTCAGGAAACACAAAAGTTAAAAAGATTAGATCATGATTATTGATATATGATGAATAAAGTATGAACATTTTTGAGATAGACAAATCAAAGGTCATTGATTATTATTGACCCATGATGAATAACGTATGAACATTTTTGAGATAAACAAATCAAAGCTCATTGATTATACAAGCAAAGCTCATGCCAGGGAATGATCATACAACTTTACTATACATAGGTCTGTATAGATGTATAACCATTGAGATAGAGAGTCCGTGAAGACTACTTTCCCACTTCAGGCACACAATCACATGTTTTCAATATCAACACATAGATATATTAATTCACATAAGTCAACTGACATTTAACATGGTACTATTAGGATAGGTAATCATGCTCATTGATTATAAATTCGTGCGGACCAAGTTACTAGATTAACATAAATAACATAAAGCCATGCGGACTAACCTATATGCTTTTGTCTAAAGGCACTAAGTCCACGCAGACTTAATCATGCATGTAATCAATTTTATACAGTGAGATTAACATCATATAACATGTTGAATATTAACTATAGGCATCAATCTTACATCCTATATATCAAATACAATTGGCCTACTCATCATAAATAGGAGCGGGAATAACAAAGTATCACCTCACTCACAATCAATTTCAGAGATCATTGGCACATTAGAAACATCAAAGAATTCCTCCATAGACCTCAGATATTACCTGGACAAGGAAATCTCCTTAAACACTACCACAAAAGCCTTAGGATTTAAGCAAAGATAGTTAAAATATCTTCTAGATTAAGCCTCTACTTTCTTCTGTTGGAATAGATGTAATTGTTATTCTTTTCTGAACCTTCAAAGCTTCTGAACTAAACCCCTTCTCTATTGAAATATAGAAGTATTTATACTTACTCTTTATGTTTTTTCTTCTTTTATCCAAAAAGGAGTCCTAATCTTTAAAGGACTCTGACTCTTGGACTGAACAGGTAGTATTTCCATAGGCAGCAAATTCCAGCAAGCTTTGTGAGGTTAAGTAAGCAAACATTAACAACAACATGTTCAATTCTACTAAATACTCAAGGAAACCAACATCACAATGGAAGAATTTAACTTTAAATGCATCATTCCAGCCCTTTTCAGTCTATGTTCACTAACCTAAGCACCCAAATACATGAAGAAAAAGCTAAAAGTAAACTTACATATCACTTTAAAGGTGTAAATCCCATCCAAGCCTATGCTGCCATCCTAATTCTAGGCACTATAGTACTCTTTTCCTCTCTTTGTGAGCCTCCAAATGCCCTCTAATGGCCACCAATGCCATATATACACATACATACATGCCTTAGGTATATCCTAGCTTTAATTGCTAGCTAGAAAGAAGAAAGGAAATGGAGGAATTGCTCAAAACTTCACTTACATACATTATTCTAGACTGTTTTGAACCAGCCTTCTTCTTTGATTTTTATCTCCCAAACCATAGCTTCTTTTAGCTTGATTCTTGTTCCTCATGGTGCTTAACATCTACAGGAATTTTTCGCCATTGGAATCTCTTTATTTAGTTATCGAAGGAGGAAGATATGCACTGAGAAAGGGGAGAGTGGAGTCGGGAAATCTAGGAAGATAGGGGAAAGAAGTCCTTTTGTGTGAGTGGAAAAATCCACTTGTCACATGGTATTGGCCACTTGGCAACATGCATGCCCACTTGCCATGAAGTGGGACCCACATTGACATGTCAAAGGTGGTCCCATTTTTTTGCCAAACTTCAAAACTTCATAGAAATTCACTTGGACCTCTAAAATTTACATCGTTTGTTTTAAAATTCCTATTTTAATCCCTTCTACCTACTCATAAATTCTTGTGGCCAAATTCAACCAATCGGACAATTTTCAAACTACCTTGTTTTGCGTACCAACCTAAAAAATTACAAGAATTTGCAAACAACCTCTGATTTCAAAAATTCTTTCACCATTGGACTCAGTGTAATTTTTTAGCTTTAGGGTCCACTATTTTTGGGTCCGTCTACATCCCGAGTCAGTCCCGACCCAAAAAATTTTTATTACCCCAATAGGTAACTTTCAATCTAAAATGAATTGTCAGTTCTGGTAATTTTTTTATTTTTCCTTTTTTTCATCATTTTAGAGCCCATTAAAGTTTCATAACTAGTGCCATTACCTCGATCCAGGTGCAAGTGACCCAGCACCTTAGGTGCACTCCTCGGACCCTATGGCACTATTCTTAGAGCCTTAGAACATGAGCATTACATTTTTGGCAAGACTGAATGGTGAGCTGAGGATACAGATAGCTAATACTAAAGTGAGGGATTTTGCTATATTTGTATCAGCAACATACAACATGGAAAAATGGTACAGGAAAAGAGAGACCTCTTCTCAAGAAAGAGGCTATTTATTGTGGGAAAGCCTAGTGTAGCATCAGGAGATAGGAAGAAGAGGAGAAAGTGTCAATCATAGGCATAGTCTCAGCCTAGATCTTAATATCAGATAGGATATCAAAGGTTGAGATAGGCATAAACCTTGAGATTGGGATAAGTTTCAACTGGTAGACCTCAATTGCCTCCTCAGGCTAGCAATACTTTGAGTACAAGGGGCAATAGGAATGGACCTACCACATGTGTCACTTGTCAAAGAAGGCACTAGGGGTAGTGTAGAGCAAGTCGATATAGGGAATGTTTTTAGTGTGGTTTTAGAGATCACTATAAAAGAGATTGTCTTTAGAGACAAGCAGAGGGTAATAAGACATAGACTTCTAATGTTGCATCATAAAATAGAGGACAAAGGCAGACTAGGGGTGAGCAGCCTAGTGCTAGCCAAAGTTCTAAATCAGAAGTTCGTGGTCCAGTGAGGGAGTATGCTGTGAGAGCTAGAGAGGAGGCTGCAACACCAAATGTTATCACTGGTACCTTTTATTTATTTGATATTCCAATTTTAGCTTTGATTGATCCTATTTTTACACATTCATATGTATGCACTAAATAAGCACAAAATAGGGAATTAGAACTTAAAAGTGTTGATGTTGATATTAGAGTTAGTAATCTTATAGGATAGAGTGTTACTGTGAACAAGATATATAGGCAATGTCCTTTAGTGATTTAAGGATACAATTTCTCAGTTGACTTGTTTGATTTGCCTTTTAATGAATTTGATGTAATATTGGGAATGGACTGGTTGACTAAAATCAGACCATCATTAACTATAGATATAAGAAATTTACCCTCTAAACTACAGAGGGACTAACAGTGATAGTGGATAGTGAGAGACACCTATTGAATAATCTTGTTTTTGCTATTAAGGCATAAAAACTCCTTTAGAAAGGTTGTGAGGCATACTTGGCCTATGTTGTTGACATGAATGTTTCTAACTCTAAGCTTAAAAACATTCTTGTTGTATCTAAATTCCTTGATGTTTTCCCAAAGAGTTTCTAGGTTTACCACCTTAGAGAGAGCTTAATTTTGAGATTGAGGTATATCTTAGTATAGCTCTAAAATCTATTGCTCCTTATAGAATGGCACCTGCTGAGTTAAAAGAATTGAAGGTACAGTTGCAAGAACTACTAGATAAAGGTTTTATCCAACCTAGTGTATTGCCTTAGGGAGCACCGATGCTATTTGTAAAAAAGAAAGATAAGTCGCTCAGGTTATGCATTGATTATAGGCAGCTGAATAGAATGATTTAAGAATAAGTATCCATTACCTAGAATAGATGACCTCTTTGATCAGTTGAGAAGGGTAGGTGTATTTTCTAAGATTGATTTGAGATCCAGATACCATCAACTGAGGATTAGAGGGATTGACATAACTAAAACTGCTTTTAGAACCTAATATAGGCATTATAAGTTTTTGGTGATGCCATTTGGGTTCACCAATGCTCCAGCAACTTTCATGGATATTATGAATAGAGTTTTCCAGCCTTATCTAGATCAGTTCATAGTGGTATTCATAGATGACATCTTAGTGTACTCTGGAAGCTAGGAAGAGCATGAATAACATCTTCAGGTGGTGTTACAGACCCTTAAAGAGAGACACTTGTATGCTAAGCTTAGTAAGTGTGAGTTTTGGTTATAAGAAGTTACTTTTTTAGGCCATATAGTAACAGCTGAGGGAATCAGAGTTGATCCTAGTAAAGTGAATGTAGTGCTAGAATAGGAACCACCTAGGAATGTCATGGAGGTGAAAAGTTTTTTAGGGTTAGCTGGGTACTACAGGAGACTTTTAAAAGGATTCTCCATCATTACCACTCCTCTAACCAGACTAATAAGAAAGAATGTAAAATTATAGTGGGATGATAAATATCAAGCTAGTTTTAATAAGCTAAAATAGATGTTGATAGAGGCTTCTATCCTAATTTAGCCTAAATAGGGTAAGGATTTTATGATATATAGTGATGCTTCTCTGAATGGCTTAGACTGTGTATTGATGCAAGATGGAAAAGTAGTAGCTTATGCTTCAAGACAATTGAAGCCACACAAGAGGAACTATCTTATGTATGATTTAGAGCTAGCTGCTATTGTGTTTGCTCTAAAAATCTAGACACACTATTTGTATGGTGAGAAGTGTTATATATATACAGATCTTAAAAGCTTGAAATACATCCTTACATAGAAAGAACTGAACCTGAGATAGAGAAAGTGATTAGAGTTAATTAAGATTATGATTGCATCATTGACTATCATTTAGGAAAGGCAAATGTGGTGGCTGATGCCTTAAGCAAAAAATTTATGGTGACTTTGAATGCTATGAATGCCAGGTTATAGTATACTTTATAAGATGTGGTATTGGTTGAGTTGAAAGTGAAGCCAAATTTTAGGCAATAGATTAAAGAAAATCAAATGAGAGATAATCAAATAGTTTAGATAATTATCAAAGCTAATGAAAGGGAGGCCATAGGGTTTGAGTTAACAGAGGATGGGTATCTATATTATCAAAATAGGTTGTGTGTACCTAGTATAGATGACTTAAGATTATAGATACTTAAAAAGGCATATGAAGCTCCTTACTGTATGTGCCCAGGGAGCACGAAGATGTATTTGGATTTAAAATCCCAATATTAGTTGCCTGGTATGAAGATAGATGTAGCAGAATATGTTGCTAGGTGTTTGACATGTCAGCAAGTAAAAGCTGAACAATAAGTTCCTTCTACCTTGCTACATCCTATAGCAATACCAGAATGGAAATGGAAAAACTGACTATGGATTCCATGATAGGTTTGCCTATAACTAAAGGCAAGTGTGATGCTGTATAGGCAATAGTGGATAAATTGACTAGGATAGCACATTTTATCCCTATCAAAATAGATTACTACTTAAAAAAATTGGCTAGATTATATGTGGATGAGATAGTCAAATTACATGGTGTGCTAGTGACTATCATTTTTGACAAAGATCCTCACTTTACTTCCATATTCTAGAAGAAGTTACAGGTGGCATTAGGTATCAAACTAGCTTACAACATAGCATTTCATCCTTAGACTGACGGGCAATTAGAGAGGGTGATACTGATACTTAGGATATGTTGTGAGGTTGTACTATTAAGTTTAAGGGTAGCTGGGATCAGCACTTATCTTTGGCAGAGTTTGCCTATAATAACAGCTACCAGTCCAACTTAGGAATGGCACTATATAAGGCATTGTATGGCAGGCGATGTAGAACTCCTTTATGTTGGAGTGAAGCTAGGGAAAGTAAGATTGTTAGTGTTGAATTTATTCGAGATGCTAAAGAAAAAGTAAAAATAGGTAGAGAGAGGCTAAAGTAGCAGTTGATAGATAGAAATCATATGTTAACTTGAAGTAGAGAGACATTGAATACGCAGTTAGTGATAAAGTATTTCTAAAGGTTTCTCCTTGGAAGAAAATATTGACATTTGGCGAAAAGGGAAAATTGAGTCCTAGGTTTATCGAGCCATATGTGATTACCAAGAGGGTTAGACCTTTAGCATATAGGCTAGCATTACCCCCTGAGTTACAGCACATTCATGGTGTATTCTATGTTTCTATGCTCATGAGGTATAAATAAGATCTTTCACATGTGATTTTGATGTCGGATATTGAAGTACAACCTAATTTGAGTTATGAAGAGGAACTGGTTTAAATTTTGACTCGTGAGGTAAAACAATTGAGGAATAAATCCATACCACTAGTTAAGGTGTTATGGAGTCATCATAATATAGAAGAGGCTACCTAGGAGCTAGAGAGGTTGATGAAAGCCCAATATTCACAATTATTTGCTTAAGGTAATTTCGAGAATGAAATTTTATTAAAAGGGGAAGAAATGTAATGCCTATGTTTTAAGACTCCGTGAATAGTGCCACAAGGTCCAAAAAGTGTGCCTAGGTTGCCAAGTAACTTGTTTGTAGACTGAGGCAGTGGCACTGGTAATGAAACTTTAAAGGGTTTTAAACTGATGAAAAAGTTCAGATTTAAAAATTTAGTAGAACTAATAATTTATTTTAGGTAGTAAGGAATGCATCTGTGCAATAAAAATTTTTTAGGCCGAGATTGACCCTAGATATGCCCAAACAGACTCAAAAATAGTGGACCCTAAAGCTAAAAAATTTCACTAAGTCCACTAATGAAAGAATTTTTGGATTCTAAGGTCATTTGCAAATTCTCATAATTTTTTTTGTTGACACACAAATCGAGGCAATCTATAAACTATCTTATCGATAGAATTTAGCCATGAAAATTTACGAGCAGGTAGAGGGGATTAAAATATGAATTTTAAAATGAATGATATAATTTTTTGAGATCCGAGTGAATTACTGTGAATTTTTTATGTTTGCCAAAAAGCTGAGATGGTTTTGAGATTTTCGAGTGGTTTCGAGTCAACCTTTGTCATGCCTCATAGGATTACAGCATGCCAAGTGGCAAAAATTGCTTGCCAATTAGCAAGTTCAACATGCCATGTTGAAATCCACTAAGTAAAAAATTAAAAAAGAAAAAAGAATTTCTTCTCCCTTTTGCTATTGTAGACACTAAGTGGAGGTTTGAGAGGCCATAACTCTTTCACTTCTTCACCAAAATGGTGATTTTAGTTTCTAAATTTAAGTTTGCTTATTAGCCACTATAGGGAAAAAGAATTAGGCAAAAAGGATTTTTCATTTTGGAGATAAAATTCATCAAAGATTACTGGTTTAGATTGTCTAGAATTATGACCTTTAGGTGAGTTCATAACTATTTCTTCTACATTTCTTAGGATTTTTGGCTGCCATTTGATGCTAAATGATTATGTGTGTGAGGTGGTTGTGGTAATTAGAAGGCAAGAAAGAGTCCACAAAAAGAGGAGGAGCCTCATGTGTGGCTAGATAGCTTTGGGTTCTTATGGATTCAAGGGGTTTTTCTCACTTGGAAGTGAAATTAAAGGATTTTGTTTCATCCTATGAGGTAATTAAAATGTTAAATAGTAGTTTAGGATTACTGGAATGTTGGGTTTATGAATAAATGCTTCAATGTGAAGGTTAAAAAATGATGATTTAGTGAATAAGGAAGCAATAGCTTAAAGAATTTAGAAATTAGGCTTAAATTGCATGTTGATTTTGGGTTATATGATTGCTTGGATTTAGTATATGATGCCTAGAATATGATTTAAGGATTTCTTGGCATGTTAGAATAAGATTCATGGTGGTTGTGATTGGAAAATGCTATGAAATGTATTCCTTATGCTTCTACCCGAGAGCTTTCCATGGAGGAATTTTAGGTATGATGTTTGATAAATGACTTAGTGTATATGTAACCTATGAGAATTGGCTTGGAATTGAGTAAGTATATGCATATTTATGTTCTTGGAATGTATGTGTAGATGAATATTGATACAATGTGGGAAGAAAATGGAATTATACATTATTTTCCTTGGTAGACGAGAGGAATGTTGATGGAAATATGGCATGTAACTTAGTTTATTTAAGTGCTATGTATATGAATTATAATGGTTTGACAATTGACTTATAATAATCTTTAATTGAACAATGAATATGGCATGATGATACCCCAAATAAACTTTGAGAATACATCTTTAAATGAATAAAAATGTTGAACTAAAACCTATGGCAATGGCCTAGAACAATTGCTTAAAAAGTGACAGGAAATGAACTATGGAAAATGAACATAAACTTGTGCCTTTAAGGCTAGACTTGGGATATAAGAATGAATGGCATTTATGCCTAAGTTTTAGCTTTGTATTTGGCTTAAAAATGTACTACCTTCGGGCCTATGAATGTATTGAATGAGATGTGGAAAATTTCACTTAAATTAGACCTAAGATAGTCCTAGAAATATGCTTTGAAAAGTGGTCAAAATGACCTATAACTATCCAGTTAACCATTACCCGAATGAAAAATATCACTAGACAAAAAGTATTAAATACATAAAAACAAATGACATGGTAAATTAAAGCATATTGAATGATAAATTTAGACAATTTCAAATTCTTGAAATACTTTTGAATTGTTACCCAGTAGAGACAAAATAGGGCTATACCAGACTGATAAAAATGTGAAGCATCTAATAAAATTTTTAACTGATTGTCATTGGAAACTAAATATTATAAAGACATAGGAAGCCAAAATGAGCCACTTGTCCCATTACGTAGACACCCATTAGATGGGTTGACTAGTCAACTTAGGGTTTTGGTAGCTATTAGTTGTCTGATGTTTAGACAATGATTTTCATTGTGGCTAGAGAGGTTACATGTTGATCTCTATTATGTCACATATATATTGAAATTTTATTTGTGGCTATAGAGGCCTATAAGCTTATCTCTATTATTTCACATTCCTGATGATGATTAATTATGGCTAGGGAAGCCTACGGGCTGATCTCCATTATGTCACACAGAGGTTGAAATTTTATTTGTGGCTAGGGAGGCCAATAGGTTGATCTCCACTATGTCACATAGTTTGATGTTAATTATTTGTGGTTGGAGAGGCTACAGGTTGATCTCTATGATGTCACACATGCCCGTACAGTGGCCGAGGTCCATTATTGTAGGAGCTATTATTAATGGCCTTTTGTGGAATAACACCTATAAAGCTGAAAGAATTAAAGATACAATTGTGGGAGCTATTAAATAAAGGGTTTATCAAGTCAATGTTTCCCTTTGAAGAGCACCAGTATTATATGTAAAGAAAAAGGATAGTTCACTACAATTATGTATAGATTATAAAAAACTTAATAAAGTGACCATCAAGAACAAATACCCACTGCCCAAGATCGATGACTTGTTTGATTAACTCAAGGGATTTAGTGTATTCTCAAATATTAACTTGAGACTTAGGTATCACCAACTCTAGAAAAAGGTATCTGATTTCTCGAAAATGCACTAGATATAGACACTATGAGTTTTTAGTGGTGCCATTTGGGTGGACTAATACCCCAACTGTATTCCTGGATTTGATGAATTAGATATTTAGACTATACCTAGATTAGTTCATGGTCGTATTCATTATTGATATTTTGGTGTATTCTAAAACCAAATAAGAACATAAACAACATCTTAGACTAGTATTATAGACATTGAGAGAGAAGCAGTTGCATGCTAAATGAGCAAATATGAATTCTATCTAAATGAAGTAGCATTTCTGGGACACATTGCTTCAGCTAAAGGGATTAAAGTATACCTAAGCAAGATCAAGGCTATACTAGAATGGATGTCTCTAAGAAATGTGATAGATATCAAGAGCTTTTTAGGACTTGTTAGGTACTATAGGTGATTT
>CANXYI010703208.1:0-14892 GCA_948208565.1 Hura crepitans
TGGCATTTCTGATGATTTGGCCTCGATTTTTTCAGTCTAGTCGAGATTTTTTCTGAAGATAAATATATTCAGTATGTTAATCGACCCTTTTTTTTGCTGTTTTTATTTTTCTTTTTGCCTTATCCATTTAGCAATTAGATGTGATAATTTATTTGAGCAATATTTTTATATTTGCATGATTGTTCATTTTATTATTTTATTTTTATCTATCTATCTATTTTTTTTTGTATACTAACATTTTATTTTTATTGTGATGTGAGTTGTTAGATTTATTGGGACCTGATTGTTATTTTCTTTATCGGCTCCTTAAATCCTAGTGAAGTAACCTTTTAACGACCTTTTATTTTTTTGTTGGCTATTTTATTCTGTGCTCTAAGTGTTTTTTTACTGATTCCCTTATTTATCGCTCATTTTTGTCAGATTGTATTTTAGATGCTCTAAAATGTAATTTTTTTTTATTTGTTGTTTATTCAGTTAGGATGTATTTTATGTAATTGGCATGTAATATATTTTTATTATTCAATTATTTCCTTCTATATTCCATGAATGTTGTAATAAGTAGAAAATAATTTTTTTGTATGTTGGAAAAATAATCGAAACATTTTTATTTAATTAATTGGTGTTTTGCTAATAAAGTTGGTTTTGATTTTCCTTAATAAAAGTCAAAATAATAAAAACTATTTTCTAAAATCGACAAGCGAGAACTAAAGTTCTCAAGCTAATCATTCACCCAATTTTATGTATGATATTTTTAATTTCAATCCCGATGTATTCCATGCATGCCACATTAGGTAGAAAATGATTTTTGCATGTTAAAGAGATAATTAAAATCCTTTTATACCTAATTAATTGGTGCTTTGTTCATAAAATAGGTTTTTCTTAATAAAAGTTATGATGATAAAATTTGTTTTCTAAAATTGACATGTGAGAATCAAAGATCTCAAGACAATCAATCACCCAATTTCATGTATGATATTTTTTTCAATCCCAATATATTCCTTGAATGTCGAATTAGGTAGAAAATGATTTTTTGCATGTTGCTAAGATAATCAAAATCATTTTATACCTAGTTAATTGGCACTTTGTTAATGAAATAGGTTTCTTAATAAAAGTTGTGATAATAAAAACTATTTTCTAAAATTAATATGCGAGAACCAAAGTTCTTAAGACCATCAACTGCCCGATTTTGTATATGATATTTTAATGCACTTTATTTATCTTCTTTAAATATGTTTCATGATTACTCATATGTGAATACTTGATTTATTTTAATTATAAAATGTCACTTGAGAAAAGGAATAATATTATAAATTCAAATTGAATTTTCAAATTAAGTTAGGGTATCAATAAGAGTAGGGTTTCGAACCACTCTAGTTTTTGCTCTATAAGGTATTTTGCAACTTCTGTTGGGTGGCAACTCCTACTTTGTGATGCCTAACTCACTCTTTCTAGTCTAAGAAAATAGGAGTGGCTTAAGATTCCTCTAGTTTCCTTCTCATCTTTCGAGACTCAAAGAGTGAGGCTTAGGTCAAATCTTTGGCTATTTCAATTTGACCAACTTGAAGGAAAAAAGGGATGTCAACAGTGGTGACTCCACTAAGGATACCATAAGACCATGCTCTGAAAGTACCTCAAATTAATATGGAACTTCATATTTTGAATTTATAATATTATTCCTTTTCAAAATTGCATCACATGCTAGAGCCTTAAAATAAGTTAGGCGTCCCTTTTATACCTTGATGTCATTTCGAAGCATAAACCCAATTTCACTCAAATTAGATGATTGTTAGAGGTGGCATCAAATCCAAGCCTTATGCCTATAAGGTATATGAAATGGTGAATCCATTGGTCATATGCTCATACTGAGATAGACTCATTATGGAGGGACCATACTCAGATGACCATAACTAGCACGACCAAACCATGAGCCCATGTAATAACCAATAGCAATTTCCCTTAAGTACCCTGTTTAATAACGTATTGTATGCTATGTGGGCCAATATGCATGAAATATGAATTAATCATCTTGAAATGCTATCGAACCCATTAAGCCTTTTCTAACTAGAATGGGCTAGACCTTGTATTTTGACTTGATTAAACATACACAACACATGTGGGACAAATATCTTGCATGCACTCTTTTGTATGAGAGAAATAATGCTCAGCTATCCATTGTTCATTGTTTGAACCTGTCAAGGCCCCTGATGTCCCATAGGTAAGCCCTTCTAGGAAAGAGCACGAGACCTCGTGTGTGGGAAGTGGCAAGGTTAGAAGGCTCTTACTTCTGATTATTGTTGTACACATCAGCATTCCTCAGCATTTCATGTATTCTCATTCCATCATCTCTAACCTTTTATCTTGAAGCCACTGCTTAGGTGCGAGGGATAGATGAAAGAATAGCTAGATAAAGACTTACCTCTACCACTCATGATTTGATAGATATGGTAGGGTAAGAAGAAAGTAGTTTTTTTATTTCGAACTTTGAAGCTAGAATGGACCAAAAGTTTGAGGTGTTTGAGAAAAGGATGATGTACATAATTTTAAAGGCAATTGAAGAGGTCATTCTTGCTATCAATTCACCACCACATGCTAAAAACATAGCAGCCACACCTGTTAGAAAGACCACTGCTACCTCTAAAGGAATTGGCACTGGGAAATAGGCTACAAGTGTTAAGGGAATGGATAAAAAGGTTAAATACTTAATCTTGAGTATGACTTTTGTGAAGATTTGATTACACCCTAAAAATTTGAGGATGCTGCCATGAAGAAGTTGTAAGAGAAAATAGAGTCAATGGGTCGACACATTTCTATGGATAAAGGAATACACCCTAAAGAGCTCACCCTAGAATCTAAGGAGATCATACCCTCTAAATTCTAGATGCCTAAATTACCTAAATTTTATGGGACCCTTGATCCAATAGCTTATGTTAAGTAATACGCCACGGTTATGAGGGCCACCGAGCTTAGCACAAAGTAAAAGGTGGCTTATTTAGCCTGACACTATAAGGGAGAGCACTTGATTAGTATCACGAACAGGAAAAGAAAGTGACAAAAGATTGGGGAAAGATCATAGAATCTTTCATTAACCAATACGATTGCAACACTCACATGGGAGGTTACCATGAAAGACCTCGAGTTGCTTAAACAAAAGTCCAATGAGACCTTCATAGAGTACTTGTCAAGATAGAGGTCTAGAGTTCAAGAGATGAGGAGGAAGCCAGAGACATTAGACTAGATCCATATGTTTATTAAGAATACTAACCCTACTTGAAAGGTGGCTTAAAATCAAAAGGGCTGAAAGATTAGGAATCACTAAAAGATATAGCTATAGACCTAGAAGAAGGGCACAATGAGTAGAAAAATAGTTCATTCGACAATTAAAGGAATCTGAGTACTAGGAATGTGAGTGGAACGAGATTCAATGGAACTAATTTTGATCAGAATGCTAAAGTATCTACTATAGCTAGGCACTACTCAAACTTAGGCAAAACCACTATCTTGGTGTCTAAAATGGTTCTAAAAAGAATAAAAGCTTCAACCTCTTCCTTCTAGACCTTCTAGAAATAAAGGCCAGCCCGATCATAGATTAAACTTGTATTGTCAGTATCACCAACATACAAGCCATAACACAGATAATTGTCGTACTTTAAGGGAAAAGATTCAAGACTTGATTGATTTAAAATAGATATCAGATCTCGAGTAGAGATAAAAAGGTCAGGGTGCTTATTCAAGGGTTCCTCCACCCATCAATATGGTCAATTTAGGCTTGCTAAAATGGTATGTGCTTCAGGACTTATACAAGATTGACTACTTGGTATTGAAGAGAAGGGTAGAAGTAAGTCAGGGTTAGTGTATGTGATAGACATATAGGCAATAGACAATGAAAGTGAGCTAGAGGAATAGGTCTAGGATTTATGGGTAGATTCAAATTCAGAGCAAAAGTTAGGTGAAGAAGGAGAGACCAAAGTAGTAACTCAAAGTGGTCGGGTAGTACCTAAAGAAGAGAGGGAGCTAATTCCCTCAGTTTTGAAAAGGAAGAGTATGTAGTGACAAAGCAACTAAAAAAGACTCCTGTACATATTTTGATATGGGATCTGTTGCATCAATCATCTTCTCATTGACAAAAGGTGGTTGAAGCCTTATATGCTACAATAGTTTTAACAACCATATCACCATCTAAATTAGTGGTAATGGTGAAAAGAGAGGAGAAAACAATGGCCAGTTCTTTGATGTAGACCTGCCACTCGAAGAGCATCACCATAATTATCCTTTATAGATAAAAATGGAAGTTAATGGTAAGCACATGGCATGTGTAATGGTTAAATATGGATCATCAATTAATGTGTGTCTACTCAAAGCTGTAGTTGTATATAGGATTGAAGATTTAATGTTCTCTCAGTCTAAACTTACTATCAAGGCCTATGACAATATGAAGAGATAGACATATGGGACTTTTAAGGTCAAAGTCAAAATAGGGGTGATTATAGACGATGTGGTGTTTGTAGTGCTCGATGTTCCTACAAATTTCTCTCTACTTTTAGGAAGGCCATGGTTCCACAAGTTAGGAGGAGTTCCATCAATATTGTATCAGATGATAAAAATTCCCCACGATAGTGAGATAGTAACGATAGAGGCTATAAGGGAGAATAAAGTTTTGAAGCTCGAGATAACCAATTAGCCTTTTAATGATTTCCACATTATTGGGCACTTTTTAGAGGAAGGGATGATCCTTAAGTGGTAAATATGCTAAAGAAGATGAACTATTTACCTGGAGCTAGATTAGGACATGCTTTAAAAGGTTCAATCTCAACCATTTAGCCTCAAGGATAGAAAGATCGAAAAAGGTTAGGATATGTTATAGAGACTTTGAAACCAAATATGATACGAAAAGGTATCCCACCACTAAAAAAATGCTTTGCTCGAGCTGAAGGGAATGTCAACTACTACAAAGAGTTAGACCTGGCTGTTATCAAAAGGCAAGTTATACCAGGGTTTGAGATTTGTAGTGATGTGTATGATTAGGCTACAAATGAAATAAAAGTCATTTCAGACTTTTAGGATGAAAAAATCATAACCAACCTGACCAAGCTAGAAGTCAAACTTAGGGAAGAGATTTTGACACATGCCAAGCTCCAAGACAAGGGAAAGAAGAAGATGGAAGAAGAAGACTCTCCTGAAGGCTCTTTTAAGAATTTATATGTACTTAAAATTTTTAATGATGATGTTCCTAATTCTTTTGTTAATAATATGAACAATTTTGCTTATTTTTTATGATGTCTGATCTAACAACATCATGCATAATGATAATCATGCCACACATAACATGTTTGATATTAATTCAATCAATACTACCTCGTTTAATCTCGGTATTCACAAAAATCCTAAAGAGATCTTAATTGCATCTGATGTAACTCCTAAAGAGAGAAATAAATTTTAAAGAATGTTAAAAAAATATGAAAAAGTCTTTGCTTAGACCTATGAAGACATGCTAGGGGTAGATCAAGAAGTAACTAAACATGCCATCTACACATACCCAGAAGCAAAACTGATGAAGCAGAAACTAAGGGGAATGAGAGTAGAATGGGTAAAAAAGAAAAAAGAAGAAGTGCACATGCAAGTCGAAGGCAAATTCCTCAAATAGGTAAAGTAACCAACATGGTTAGCCATTATGGTTTTGGTCGTTAAGAAAGATAGTATGCTCAAGATGTGCATAAATTATAGGGATATGAATAAATCTTGCCTAAAAGATGACTTCCTATTGCCTCACATAGATGTGCTAATTGATAGCGCAATGTACAAAATGTATAGTTTTATGGATGGATATGCCTATTACAATCAACTTCTGAATAGAATAGTAGACAAGATAAAAACTACCTCCATCACAGAATAGAGGACCTTCTATTATAAGGTTATGCCTTTTAGCTTCAAAAAAGCTAGGGCTATATACCAAAGAATGGCCATAAGGATTCCTGATGACTTAATTCATAAGGAAGTGGAAGTGTACATCAATGATATGATGATCAAATCCTCTATAAGGGATAGATATTTTGAGGCCTTGGAAAAGTTCTTTTAGAGGATAAAAAAATACAATCTGCACTTGAATCCAAAAAAGTGTGTCTTTGGGGTAACTTCAGGAAAGCTCTTAGGGCATATTGTGAGTTAAAGTGGAATCTAAGTAAACATTGATAAAGTCAAAGCAATTAGAGAAATGCTAGTCCCGAAGAAAGAAAAAGAGATAAGGGTATTTCTAGGTAAAATACAATACATCAGCAGGTTTATAGCTAAGCTTACTAACATATGTGAGCCTATTTTCAAACTTCTCAGAAAGAACCAACCGATCTAGTGGAATGATGACCGTCAAAAAGCTTTCAACATAATTATGGAATATCTACTAAATACGCTAGTTTTGTAACCACCAAGGCATGAAAAGCCGTTGATCCTTTATTAGTCTATTGAAGAAAGATCAGTTGGGGCTATGATAGTGTAAGAAGATGTGATAGGGGTTGAATTTGCAGCTTACTACTTGTGCAAGAAGTTCTTTCTTACGAGGTTAAATACATGGAAGTGGAAAAGATTTACTTAGCAGTAGTGTGGGCTTCAAAGAAACTGAGGCACTAATTCCAATCATATACTATTAGGTAGTGTCTAAACACATCCGATTAAGATACCTTTAGATGGCACCATCTTTGGTGCATAGAATGAGTAAATGGCTTCTCTTATTTCCAGAATTTGACATTTAGTACATAACAAGAAAGATTATAAAGGGGCAAGTAGTTGCAGAATTTCTAGCCAATTATCCATTAAAAGGTGTGTAATTGGAGTTTGAATTCCTAAATGAAAATATGGACCCGATTGTAGTCTAAGGATGGCAGATGTATTTTGACGAGGCAATGAACAGTAGAGGGGTAGGAGTAAGAGTAATTTTAGTAATCTCTAAAGGAGAAAAATTGCTACTAGCTAAAAAGGTAAGACACAGAGTCACAAATAACATGGTAGAATATGAAGCTTGCATATTCGGACTTAAAGCATTATTGGCTCTTAGTACGAAAATAGTTGAGGTATTTGGGGATTTATTGTTGGTAGTGTATCAAACCAATAAAGAGTGGACCATCCGTGAAGAAAGATTAATGCCTTATATGGAATACCTAAGATTTATCAGTGGACATTTTGAAATATACACCTTCCATCATGTTTCGAGAGATGAGAATCAGCCAACAGATGCATTGGCTACCCTAGTTTCTTTATGGGATAATCCAAAAGGGGTAATCATGAAGTCGGTAATCATTTCTAGTTCTAAAAGGCCTTGCTATGAGATAGAGCAGGTAATGGAAATAGAACAAGAGAAAGGCAAGCCATAGTTTTATTATATCTAGAATTACTTAGAAAATAGAAACTTCCTTAAAGAAGCCACAAACAAAGATAAAAAGGTACTGAGGAAGTTGTCAACTCAATTTATTAGTGTAGATAGCATCCTTCAAAAGGCAAGAAAATGGTCTTCAACTTCATTACCTAGAGGAAAGGGAGGCAAAAAATGTCATAGAAGAAATACATGCAGGATCTTGTGGTACACATATGAATGGTTTAGAGTTAGCTAAAAAGATTATGCACTAAAGATTCTTTTAGCTTACTATAAACCATAATTGCTCAAAGTAGGTGCAAAGGTGCCATAAGTGTCAATATTACGGGGATGTAAAACATGTGCTAGTATCAAGACTTCATAATTTATCATCTCCTTAGCTATTTGCCACAAGGGGGATATATATAGTTAGGTAGATACATCTAACAGCCTCAAATGGACATCATTTTGTTGTCCTAGCTATTGATTATTTCTCAAAATAGGTCGAAGTAGAATCTTTTAAGAGATTAAGAGTGAGAGAGATAGCTATATTCATAGAAAGGAATTTAATCTATAGATGTAGCATTCCACATCATATAGTTTTGGATAATGGTGTCCAATTTCAAGCAAAAATAAAGGCTTTATTATAGAAATACAAAATTCAGCACCATAAATCCTCCCCTTATAAACGACAAGCCAATGGAGCAGTTGAAGTAGTAAACAAGAATATTAAGAACATTTTTGCCAAGATAGTTGTAACTTATAAAGATCAGGCTAATAAGCTTCCTTTTAATCTTTAAGGGTATAGGACTACGATTTGAACTTCAATAAGTGCTACTCTATTCTCCTTCGTGTACAGGATAGATGTAGTGCTTCTAATAGAGATTGAGCTCCAGTCATTGAGAGTGGCAATAGAGGTAGAGAATCCTGAGACCGTCTGGATTGAATAGAGATTCCAATAGTTGAACATGCTAGATGAGAAGTGACTAAAAGCCAATTGTCATAATCAAATTTACCCAAAAAGGATGGCATGTGCTTTTCGATAAAAGGGTGAAGAATCATAAGCTAAAAAAAGGAGAGTTGGTGATTAAAAAGATAAGGCTAAGGCTATCTGACCCGAGAGGAAAGTTTAAAGCAAATTAGGAGGGGTCATTTATCCTTAAGGAAATATTGCCAAAGGGCACTACAATCCTTATAGATTATGATGGAAATGAATTCAAAGAGCCTATGAACATAGACAGGTTGAAAAGGTTCTATGGCTAAAGAAAAATGAATGAGAAAAAGAAAAAAAATAATAGCCCTACAGGTCGAAAACTAGCAAATGGTGGCTTTGGTAAAAGTGGGCACCCTAATAGGGTGAAAGCAAAAAAAAGGCATCCTATGTAATAATTAGGGGTTGAGAGGTAATGGCCAATCAAGAAAACCTGTAAGGGCTAATTGATGACAAGAGTTTAAGACATAATTAAGATCTCGCTTGATTAAATGAGAAAATGTGTTATTGCATTAATGTCCTGTTGTGATTATCATAAAATGCAAATATGATGCAGCTAGTTAGGACCACTCTAATAAGCATGATTGAGCATTTTATAAACTAAAAGGGTGCAATGTTAAATACAACAAAAAAAAATAAGAAAAGAAGAAAAGAAAAGAAATCCCTCTTAAGTCTTCTACCTATTATTGCTATTCTCGCTCCCATCCTCAATTAACGGGCTCAGTTGTCTCAAGAAGGACCTATTAGCCATTCTTTATATAGATCAAAAGTTCAAAAGTTGCAAACAGCCTTAGGTACAATGTTCATCTTCAAAGGTAACTGCCTCCATAAGTCATGATAGCCAACAACGAAGGTTGTAGATATATCTCCTCCTCTAAAAGACAATGGGCATGTGACAATGCTTTAGGTCTTACCGAATTACCTCACACAATGATTGGGGATGCAAAAAGCAACCTTATAAAAGACAGCTAGAGGAGCACAGCCTGACGTGCCGCTACACCATATGTACATAAGCAAATCTAGGAGTTCCTGAAAGTTATAACATCATCTGTCAAAGCACCCAGCTATAAGACCTATTGCTTAACTTCTATGAAATGGCATATAATGGCTCGAGATAGTAAATGCTTCATGCTATAAGATCCAAGGACACAAGTAGGAGGATTGTCTAGCAGACGAAGCTTTTTCTATAGCTAGACCCAAAAAAAAGCTGTTAGGAATGAAAACTTGTAAAGGCATCTTAAGCAAAAGTCAAGCAAGTGGTAGGGTGAAAACCCACAAGGGCAATCTATCCTTAAAATGTCTACTAGGAATGAAAACATTGAAAGGCTTTCAAGGTAAAAGACAGACTAAAGAATATGGTGAAAACCCCTTTCGGGTCTATTCTAAAAAAACCTAAAGCAAAAGTAGGCTCCTATGAAAAAATTCTACTTCTCCAGACTGCACAGCATTAAGGTTGAGAATTGTTTCAGTAAGGATTAAGGGAAAAGGATTTAGGCCTTTCATCAAATCATTGACCATGTCGAATAACTGCTAATCTCCAAAGTGGTCTTTAGTTGAAACTGTTAGGTATTTGAAGAAAAAGATGAATAAATACGTGCCCACACAAAGGGATAGAATGTCTATGTAGCCTTCAACTTTGGCCAGCAGTGCACTTAAAGAGACTAGTCCTCTCCTCAAGATCTATCTAGCAGCTAGTGATTATAATATACCCAGCACATTAATAACCCCATATGGGTAGCAAGGAATGCAAGTCAGACAGCAGGGTAGTGTATTGAAAGAGTGAGAGACACCTAAAATTGTAGCAAATTCCTAGGGCAAAGGGCATAATTCTTGTTGAGAAAATCGAAAGATGTGGAATTGTGGGTCACAAAATTAGGTCACTGACTTAAGAAAATACTAGTCAAGACTCACTATTCGAAGAAATTTTAGCCCACTATAGGGATCAAAGATGGAAGTTGCCCATGTGGATGGAAGATTGAGAATTTTATGATGTTTTTAAAGAAATTCATCACTCATTGTTACACAAATGAGGAGAAACTCAAGTGGCACATGGATCTATGCATACATTAGTGCATTTATAGCTTAAAAAGGTGGAAATGGGTAGTTTGGACAAAAATGGGTTTTTTTGGTTAGAAAATGAGCATTTTAGAATATAATCATTTTCAAGCTAGAAAATGGGCATTTTTGTTTTGGCCTAAAAGGGCTATTTTCAAGCCTCAAAAAGGCCATTTTTGGCTTTGAAAATGGCCATTTTCGTTGCTCAAAACGGCTATTTTCATAGGGCTAAAATGACAATTTTGATGAAGCAAAAATGGTCATTTTCCCTTTAGTATAAAAGGTCTATTTTTTTCAATTTTTTCTCATTTTCATAAATTTTATCATATTTTTCATCCAAACACTATATGTATACATGTAATCATGCCTTCATAATGCCAACAAAGCTGCCCATGCTACCAAACCATGCCAGAACATGTGGTAGTGCCGAGTTAGCTTATTGAGGAAGGGGACGAGTGGTTTAAACACTTTTCCATAGTCACAGAGATCAAGAGCTGTTACATGTGCACCCAGACACTACAGGACTTAGGCATACTGGACAGAGTGGACTAACTGCTCGCCCAGGTGGGATGGCGAGAGTTCTACTTATAGCAATATGCCACATATCTAGCCATTACCTTAGAGTTTTTTAGCACCTTACGGTTCTGGCTGGCACACCTAAGAGACACGTTTGCTATCCACTTTCTGTCCTTGAGACTAGATTCAATGTCTCATTCCTTCAGTTTACTGAGTTGTTATGCCTACCAGCTAGTGGAGACACTGAGGTCCTAAAGAACTTAGATGTGTATTGGGAGTCTATTAGTTTAATTGGCATAGTCTACAATACGAGCTAAACCAAGGCATTTGCCATTAAAAGACCTAGTCCACCATGACTTACATCGGGTGTAGGCCGTTAGCTAACTAAGGCATGTTGGCAGCACCGATCAATTGAATTGTATAGAGCTATATGGTATTTGGCAATGGAGCACAGTATCTAGTTCAACTCGACCTTGACCATCCTCAAGCATCTCTATTGATCTAGCTGATCCCGAAGCAAAGGCATCACCGTTAGAGGGGTTGTTACAGCTGTCTTGCTTAGATTAGGCATCCCAATGCAGTGTCTCAGCACAGCCCTAAGACAATAGCTATAGGTCAATAGAGACACATGCATTGCCATTAAGATCATAAGGATTGACTACTGGACACCAGTCAGCTACAGGCTGCTAGTAGTTGCTGAGCTAGACCAGCAGGTGGGGGAGTTGAAAAGAGGGGATGACTAGTTCACACTCAACCTCGAGGAGCTATTGAGGGCAGACTTGTCTTCATAGAGATCAGCTCAAAGATATAGGATAAATGAGGTAGGCTTGTCTTCTATGGCATCTCCTCCATCATTGTTTGAGACTCTTTTATAGGGCTTGAATGCTCGGATGACAGAGCAGCTCTATCATATCCACATAGATCTCAGCACGAGGATCGAGGAGTTTGAGCGTTAGATGTCTAAGAGGTAAGACATGATAGAGATAAAGCTCCATACATTTAGGGATCAGAGATAGCCTCTAACTCCCTAAACTTTTATTTTATTTTATTATGTACATATTAGTTTAGAACACAAAAGTTTTTGCACTCAAAAGCATTCATTTATAAAAGTATCATATTCTATTTATCACTTTTATCCTTTTGACAGAACATTGATAAAACAACAAAATAATAAAATGTAATAAAATAATAAAAATAAAAAATAATATAATATGAAAATATAAGTAATAAATAAATAAATAATATATGTTCATAACAATAAAAAATAGAAGAAAAAAAAGAGAAGAAAGACGAGGAAAAGAGATAAAGATAATAATTTTCAAAACCATGACATGAATTAAAAAAATGCACTCACACACACAACATGCATCCATGTTGTAAATGACCTCTGATGACTAAAACATTTTACCTTCTTTTTTCTACATAAGGGGTAAGCTAAAATTTTGTAGACAACATCACAAATGTGCCAACACTAGCTACTCATTACATGCAGCAAAAGTGGCAACTCATTAACAACAAATCCTTTCAAAATTTATCTTTGGGTGTAACGTCTCAGAACACTGCATGAGTTTTGAAGCAATGTCTTAAAGCACTGCTTGAACCAAATTATCTTTGGGTGTAACATCTCACAACACTACTCGAGTTCAGGTGTAATGTCTTAAAGCACAGCTTGAACCAAATTATCTTCAGGTGCAATGTCTCATAGCACTACCCGAGTTTAGGTGCAATGTCTTATTGCACTACCTGAACCAAATTATCTTCTCGTGCAACATCTTACAGCACTGCATGAGTTCAGGTGCAATGTCTCAAAGCATTGTGTTTCACATGATCCTTTTGATTTTCCTAAGAATGACCAAATTGAAGCAGCTTAAGACTTAACTTAAGCCTCACTCCTCGAGTCTCAAAAAATGAGATGAAAGCTAAAGGAATCTAGGGCTGCCCCTTTTTAATTACCTTAGGGGGTGCGAGTTGGGTACCACAAGCTAGGAGTCACCACTTAATGCAGTCGGGAAATAGAAATACCTTGTAGGGTTAAAACTAGAGCCGTTTGAAACCCTACTCTTATTTATACCTCAAATTAATATGGAAATTTGATTTAAATTTGTGACGCTATTCCTTTTCTCAAGCTATTGTTTGTAATTTGAGTAAATAATAGAATCACATAGAGGATGTTACAGAATATATTTATAGAAAAATAAATAAGAGCTTGGAATTGAAATAACATATATGAAATCGGGTAATTAATTATTTTGAGAACTTTGGTTCTCTCATGCCAATTTTTAGGAAACGATTTTTCTTGAGGTGACTTTTTTATTAAAATCAGATGATGGGTTTCACAACTTTGGTTTTCAAATGTTGATTTGCAAAAAAATGAATTTTATTATGGTGATTATTATTTAGAACAATGATTTGAGAACTTTGGTTCTCAAAGGTCAATTTAGAAAAATGAATGTCATTGTTCTCAATTTTATTACAGGAGAATCGTAATTTATTTTGTTGAAAACACTAATTTATTAGGTAAATATATAATTTGGACTATTATTTCTTTTTAATGTGTCAAACCATTTTTCTACTTAATTCAGTGCTCGTGGAATATTTTGGGACTGACATTGGGTGTAACATGCATAAATTGGGTAATGAATTTAATTTGAGAACTTTGGTTCTCACAGGGCAATTTTTATTAAATAATTTATTGTGACTTTTATTAAGAAAAATCAAACCTAATTTTATTAATAAAAGGCCAATTGATTAAATAGAAATATTTTAATTATTTTTCCATTTACATAAAAAACCATTTTCCTAATTTATTACAACATTCACGGAATATATAGGGAAATAATTCGAATGAAAAATAAAATATAAGGCAATTATCTAAAATACAATCTAACCAAATAAAAAATAAAAATTATATTTTGGGAAGGCCTAAAATACAATCTAAAGAAACAAGCAATAATAAAAGCAATCAGCCCTCAAATAATCAAGGTAACTTGGAAAACAATCAAACAATATATTAATATGCGAATAAAAAATGGAAAATTGAACATAAATTAAATAAAAATAAAGGGGAACAAAAATATAAAATATTTTACAAATAAATTACTACATCTAACAAGTAGATGGATAATGCCAAAAGAAAAATAAAGTCAGTACAAATGACCAAAAATATTTTTTTTAATACAAAGCAAAAATACGAAGACTGATAGAAATAAAAAAATAGACAGTCACAAAAATACAAAATATCGCATAAATAAATTATAACATCTAACCGGTAGATGGATAATGCAAAAAGAAAAATGGAATCAGCTCAAATGACCAAAAATACTATTTTTTGATACGAATAAAAAATAAAAAGGATAGAAAATAAATAAAAATTGAGTCACAAAAACTCAAAATATGGCTCAAATAAATTACCACATCCAACTAGTAGATAGATAGTACGAAAAGAAAAAATAAAATCAACCCAAATGACCAAAAATAGTATTTTTTTATGTGAAACAAAAATAAAAGCACACAGAAAAATTAAATGAAAATAATCAGTCACACAAATGCAAAAATATGGCACAAATAATTCATCACATCTAACTAGTAAATGAATAAAATGTAGAAAGAAAAATGAAAAATGGACAAAAAAGGGGTTGGTTGAGACACCGATATATTTGCCTTCAGAAAGATCTCAACTCGGATTGAAAACGATTCTTAAATCTTAGAAGAAATACCAAAAAATAGAGTTGGAGGAGTATTTTTGTGTATTTTCTATGTTTTCTCTCTCTAAAATATTTTCCCTCTCTTTAAATTGACCAACCTTGGCTTAAAATAACCCCATTGGTTTTTATCTAGGGACCCTGAGGCACAAACTGAGCATTTTCGAGATAAAAACGGTCGTTTTATGCTCAGTAACTGCCAAAACAGCCGTTTTGGCTGTTACTGAGCCCAAAATGCTCATTTTCATCTTAAAAATGCCCGTTTTGTGTTCAGGGTCCGTGCATAAAAGCCA
>CANXYI010703264.1:0-10171 GCA_948208565.1 Hura crepitans
TGCACTCTATGTACTTAGGTGGGGAATATAGGTGTGATGTATATAAGGGACATAGAATAGTATTTGTATATAAGAGACTATACTGTAATTAATCATGTGATAGTTTTTCTTATGTATATGTAATCTGTGTTGATGCTTGTAAGCCTCAGGCTCTTTATGTTATTAATATGGCCTAAGGCTTGTGATTGCTGTGTGATAAATGATGTTGATAGAATGATATCTGGAGGACTATAAGGGTTCAAGAAATGTGATGTATGATATAGAAATGTTTACAGGTAGAAATGAATTTTGGGATAGTGACCCGAGCAGCCGTTGTGCTACCGAATTTTTAGGTAATATTGGATTGTGTTGAGTTCTTTCTGTAATAGTTGAAATAAGATAACATGAACTTAAATAGACTATAAGAATTGATCGGACTATATTTGGAATCAAATTGAATTGCCTAGTGCAATATAAGTAAAGGTTAAATGAATGATTGAGAGAGAAGTGAAATAGGTGACCTGGCAGGAAGTGCACCGCTTATTAGGTTTCTTCGAGAATCTAGTAGGGGTTGTCACATTTTGTGGTATCAGAGCATAGGTTTTTGTTCTTAGGCTAATTCTTAGGCTAAGTACCTGAGTGCAAATGTCTAAGTTTCAAATTCCTTTGAACTATTACGCTATCCAAGATTGATAAAAAAGTCTTCTGTAATAAAGATATGACTGGTCGAGTTCCCTAAAGGATAGGCCAAGGATGTAACTAATTTTGTAACCATAGCTATATAGAGAGTAGGTTATGTATCAATACCTGAACCCAGTAATGCTGCACAGTAGCCAGAGTCACAAATGATTAGCTAACAGCAGGTAGAAGTAATCCCTATCCTAGTACATCGGGATGTAGTATATGAAAGGATCTTACCAGATTCCTAAATTATGTTAAGGAGATTATTTTCAATGATATATAAAGAATGTAAGAGATTTCTGATAGGACTGAAGGTAGGGTCTAGGATATAGATGGTTAAATCTCAGAAAGAGAGATATTGCAGTGCCAGTGTTATCTACATATGACAAAAAAGAGAGATTATAAGAAAAGGGAGACCTCTTCTAGAGAAAGAGGCAATGCATAGTGGGATAGGCCAGTGTAGGGGTAGGATGGTAAGATGAGGAGAGAGGGTTATTTATAGGCATAGTCTTACCCTAGATCTTAGTATTAGACAGGGTACTAAGGGTAGATATAGACACAAACCTAGAGGTCGGGGTAGGCTTCTTTTGGTAGACCTCAATTACCTCCTCAGGTCGATAGTACTCCTTGTATAGGGGGTAATAGGAGTGGACCTCCCATGTGTGTCACTTGTCAAAAGGGGCACTAGGGGTAGTGCAGAGAAGGTAAGAGAAGAGAATGTCTTCATTATAGTGTTAAAGACCACTATAAAGAGAGTGTCCTCAGGAACAAGTAAAGGGTGCTCAGACACGAACACCTAATGTTGCACCCCAGAGAAGGGGTCAAGGGTAAACTAAAGGAGACCAATCTAGTGATAGTCAGGGTATTAGAATTGAGGCTTTTGCTTCAGCTAGGTAGTGTGCAGTGAGAGCTAGAGAAGAGGCTACAACACCAAATGTTATAGTGGGTATTTTTTTTATCTAATGTTCTAGTCTTGGCTTTGATAAACCATAATTCAATACCCTCCTATATATGTACTGCACAAGCACTGAATAGGCAATTAAAGCCTGAGCATGTTGATATAGACATTAGAGTTAGCAACCCTATAGGGCAGTGTGTGATTGTGAACACGGTGTATAAGATATAACCTCTGGTGATTTAGGGGCATAGATTGTTGCTAATTTAATTGAATTATATTTCAATAAGGTTTATGTAATCCCAAGATGGATTAGCTTACTAAGTATCAGGCTATGACTAATTATGAACATAAAAAGTCGACCCTCCAGATTATACAAAGACTGATAATGATAGTGGATGGTGAGAGGAATCTTCTGAACAATCTTATCTTTGTTATTAAATTATAAAAACTCCTTCAGAAGGAGTGAGGTATATTTGGCCTATGCTATTGATCTAAATGCTTTTAACTCTAATATGGCATATATTCCAATTGTATCTGAGTTTTTTGATGTATTCCTAATGAGCTACCAAGCTTACCACCTTAAAGTGAATTGGATGTTGAAATAAAGGTGTATCCTAGTATTACTTTAGTACTTATTGCTCTTTATAAAATGGCACCTACTAAATAAAAATGATTAAGGGTATAATTGTAAGAACTATTGAATAAGGGTTTTACCAAACCTAGTATAACTCTTTAGGGAGTACTTATGTTGTTTGTAAGGAAGAAAGGTAGGTAACTCAAGTTATGTATTACTCGATAGGCAGCTGAATAGAATGACTATGAAAAACGAGTATCTATTACCAGGATAGATGATCTCTTTAATCAATTAAGAAGGGCTGGTATATTTTTTAAATTTGATTTGAGATCTGGATATTATCAACTAAGGATTAAGGAAGCTGATGTTTCTAAAACTACTTTTAAATCCTAGTATGAAAATTTTAAGTCCTGGGTGATGCCATTGGGATACACTAATGCCCTAGTAGTTTTCATAGAACTCAATGAATAGAACTTTTCTATCTTATATAGATAGTTGGTGGTGGTGTTCTTAGATGGTATTCTAGTGTACTCCAGGAACCAAAAAAAGGATGAACAGCACCTAAGGGTTATGTTATAGACCCTAAAAGAGAGACAATTGTATGCCAAGCTTAGTAAGTATGAGTTTTGGCTGAGTAAAGTTTTTTCTCTAGGCTACATAGTCTTAGTAGAGGGGAATAGAATTAGTTCTAGTAAAAGAAAGGAAGTACTAAAAAGGGAACCACCTAAGAATGTAACTAAGGTGCAAAATTTTCTGAGTTTTGATGGATATTACAAGACTTGTAAGAGGGTTTTCCATTATTGCCACTCTTTTGACCAGACTAATTAGAAAGAATGTGAAAATTTTATTAAAATGATAAGTGTCAAGCCAGTTTAAGCAATTAAAAAAGATGCTGACGGAAGCTCCTACCCTGATTCAACTTGAACAAGGTAAGGACTTTGCAGTGTATAGTGATCTTCACTAAATTGCTTGAGATGTGTGTTAAAACAGAATGGAAAAGTAATAGCTTATGCTTCAAGATGAGTGAAGCCACAACAGAGGAATTATCCTACCCATGATTTAGGGCTAACTGCCATTGTGGTTGTTTTGAAAATATGAAAGCACTATCTGTATAAAGAGAAATGCTATATATACATAAATCATAAGAGCCTAAAATATCTCCTTACTCAAGAAGAGTTGAACTTGAGACAAAGAAGCTAGTTAGAGCTAATCTAAGATTATGATTGCCTAATTGACTACCCACTAGTGAAAGCTAATGAGATAACAAATGCTAAGAGCAAGAAATTTAAGATGACCTTGAAAAGCATGAATGATAGTTGTAGTACACTTTAAGAAATGTTATGCTGGCTGAGTTATAGATAAAGCCAGATTTTTTATAGTAGATTAAGGAAAACTAGATGGAAGAGGAACAACTATTTTAGATGGCAAGCAAGGTTAAAGAGGGGAAGGCTATAGGGTTTAAGTTGACAGAGGATGGGTATATGTATTGTCATAATAGGTTATGTGCAATAAATATAGATGAACTGAGGTTACAAATATTAAAGGAGACATATGTGGCTCCTTATTTTATGCATCTAGGAAGGAAAATTTGAACTTTAAACTTTATTATTAGTGACCTGGTATGAAAAGAGATATGGCAGAATATGATGCTAAGTGTTTGACAAGCCAGCAAGTGGAAGCTGAGCATTAGGTTCCCTCCAGATTATTACATCTGATAGTAGTACTAGAGTGGAAAGGAGGAAAGTTGACCATGGATTTTGTGAGTTTACTTTTGACTAAAAGTAAATACGATGTTGCATGGGTAATTGTTGACAAATTGACAAAGACAATTTAAGTTACCCAATCGAGAGGAATTAGTACTTAGAGAGGTTGGCTAGACTGTATGTGGATGAGATTGTCAGATTTCATAGTGTGCCAGTGACTATCATTTTTTATAGGGATTTTTATTTTACTTCCAAATTTTTAGAAGAAACTGTAGGCAGCTTTAGGCACCTGGCTGATCTATAACATAGTTTTCATCCTCAAATTGATAGACAGTCGTTTTCATCCTCAGACTGATGGATAGTCAAAGAGGGTAACACGGATATTTGAAGATATGTTGTGAGATTATAGTATTAAGCTTATGGCTAACTCGTATCCATATATGTTCTTGGTAGAGGTTGTTTATAATAATAGTTACTAGTTTAGTTTAGGGATAAACCCATATAAGGCATCGAATGGTAGATGATGTAGGACTCATTCGTGTTAGTGTGAAGCCAGAGAGAGAAAAATCTCTAGGATAGATTTAATCAAAGAGGCTGAAGTAAAAGGTAAAGTTAGTTAGAGAAAGGCTGATGGTAGCTATGATTAGACATGAATCATATGTTAATTTGAAGTAGAGAGATACTAAAGATATAGTTGGAGAAAAAGTGTTTCTAGAGGTTTCTCTAGGGAGAAAGGTGTAGAGGTCCAAAAGAAAATAGGAAATTGAGTCTTAGGTTCATAGGACCCTATGGGAGTACAGATAGGGTCAGACCTCTAGCATATAGGGTTGCACTACCACCTGAGCTATAATAAATACCTGATATTTTCCACAGTTCTATGCTCTGGAGGTACAGATCGGATCCATCATATGTGATTCCAATAGCAAATATTAAAGTGTAGCTGGATTTGAGTTATAAAGAGAAATTGATATAGAGTATGGCTTGTGAAATGAGATAGTTGAAAAATGAGTCCCTACCACTGTTACAGAACTATAAAGGTACAAAAATACAGAGGAAGTTACCTGGGAGCCAAACGAGCAAATGAGAGCTTAGTATCCTCTTTTATTTTCTCCAGGTAATTTCGAGGATGAAATTTTCTTAAGAGGGAAAGAAATGTAACGCTCGTGTTTCGAGGCTTCGTGAACAATGCCACTGGGTTCAAAAAGTGTGACTAAGGTGCCAAGTCATGTGTGCATAAAATTGAGACAATGACGCTGGTCATGAAACTTTGATGTGTTTTAATTAGTTAAAAAAGGTAAAATTTTAAAATTTAATAGGACCAACAATTCATTTTGGACTGTAATCTACCCTTTGGTGCAATAAAATTTTTATGGGCCAGGAATAACCTAGGATATACCCCGATGGACTTGAAAATAGCGGACCTTAAAGCTCAAAAATTCCATTGAGTCTATTGGTGAAAGAAATTTTGAATTCTGAGGTTAATTCCAAATTCTTGTAATTTTTGAGATTAGCATGCAAATGGAGGCAATCTAAAAATTGCCCTATCAATGGAATTTGGCTACAAAAATTTTTGAGCTAGTAGAGGGGATTAAAATATGAATTTTCAAATAAACGGTGTAATTTTTTGAGGTTCGTGTGAATTTTGGTGAATTTTTAAACTTTGCCAACAAATCAAGATGTGTCGAGGTGGTTTGGGTGGCTATGGACCGTACCCATACAATTGCCAGCTTGCCTAGGGACTTGAAAAGTGGTAAGAAGTGTTGACAAGTGGACTTTTCCATTAAAAAAAAGCATAAATTCCTCTCCTCTTTTTGCCAGCAATTGACGCCACAACAGCCTTAAGAGGGACTTTCATCTTCTTCCTTTAGCCAAAACTACAAATTTTGGGTTTCTAAATTCAAGTTAGGATGTTAATGAAGTTCTAAAAAAAGAATAGAGACAAATGGAGCTTCCATGATTAAATTAAAATTCATCAAAAGTTTAAGTGTCAGAATCAATCTAGCAAGTGTGTAAGGTGAGTTTTCATGCTTCTTCCTTGGATTTTCTTTGTTTTTCTTGGTTGTAAATAGTTCCTTGGGGTGCCTAACATCTGTAGAGGTATGTGTGACATGGGTTTGAGGTGAATTGGGTCAAGGACGAGCTTGCAGGAGAGGGAGAAAGCATCCGTAAGGGTTGTAAATGGAGAATGGTAGCCTCAAAATGGTGGCAAATTGATCTTCTAGTGAATGAGGTAAGTGAATTCTATCATTCACTTCATGCCCCTAAAATTTCAAATAGCTTCCTTTAAGTCTAAGAATGAATGGAGTATGTAAAATAGCTTAGAATGCTAGATGTTTTGTGATATGATGACATTTAGTTCATGAATGGTATGAATTGTATGGTTTTTGATGAGAAAAGGGCTATATGGATGTTAAACACTTAGTAGCTAAAAGGTGTGCATGAGTTAGACGCATGTTGAGATGTGTTTTGGTTATTTGAGTTTTAAATTGATCATTGTGGTATTGAAAGGAAATGACATTTTATGTAAAGACATTGAAAAAAATGCATGTTTAGCATGAATTTTAAGTGTGGCTGAGAGTTTGTCTTGTAATTGCTAGTGTAGATGCCTTGCCTAGTGTAACACTAAATAGTGTTTAGGGTTAGAATTTCATTTGCTTTAGACTTATAGTGCATGGACATTGATTTAAAGTATGTACATGTGTATGTGAGATTGCTTGTGGCAATGGCATGGCATGTATGGTAGGAAGTGTACATGTGTAGATATATGCTAGGATGGTAATGTACAAGGTGTGTGTGTGATCAATGATGTAAAAGTGCATGAATTAGTAATGGATTCTTTTATGGCTAAGAGGTAGGGATGCCATGGAAAGGGTTGTAACTATGATATGTAGGCAAACCTAGTGTAAAATGGATAGTGTGAGATGATGTACGTGTAATAAAATGTATGGTATTGGTATAAAATTTAGTTAATGTATAACTTAAATATCATGTAACATAAGCAAAGAATGGCATGAACAATGACATTAAAGATTGACTTTAAATCAAGTATGTAAATTAACTTAAAACTTGCCTTTAAGGGCTATGGTTTAAGAATGACTTATACACTTAACTTTTGTGCCTATAATGGCTAGTATAAGGAACCTTTTGGAATGACATGAATGCCTAAATTATGGCCTAGGTTGTGATTAGCTTTTGGCTTATGAATGCATGAAGTAACTAGTGAAAACAACACTGAAAAAGGAGGTGAAATGAACCTAGAAAGATAAATTGAAACTTGGCCACAATGACCTGTAACTATCCTAAAAGGACCATTACTTGAATTAATAAATCTATGGACATTAGATGGCCTAAATTTGTGAAATACTTATGGAATTAAATTCACCATAATAAATCATAATTATTTGCACTTTAACCCTAAATTATATTTTTTTTCTGACATTTTGCCTGGTACAGCCTGTTTATGGCCGTACTAGACCAGGCTAAATTCTAACTGTGCTATCAAAATTATAACTATCTGTTTTTAAGATTGTAATATTATAAAAAGTTAATCAATAAGAAAATAAACATAGATTGAGGTTAAATGGCCCACTAGTTAGACACTCGCTAGATGGGTTGATTGGTCAACTTAGGAATTTTTGCAATTGCCAATTTAATTGACTTTTAGATAGTACAGTATAGTAGCCTAGGTCATTTTTATACCACTGTACTAGTCGAATAGTCAGATTAGACTGTGACACTCACTTGATTTATATTTTATTGTCGGTGCAGTGGCGTAGGTCCTGAAGAACCACTGCATTAGTCAGTTAGTTAGGTTAGACTATGACATTCACTTGAATTATGTCTTTATTGCTGATGCAGTGATGTAGGTTCTAAAGGAACACTGTACTAGTCGGGCAAACATACCAGTCTACTATGTAGACCCATTTGTGTCATCTTATTCTTTAAATAGGGCTGGTATAGCAGCTAAGGTCCTAGGGGATCACTATACTAGCCGATTAAATAGGCCAGTCTACCAAGCAGACTAGTTATTATCATTCGCACCTTGGGTGCTAGAATGTGACCAAGCCGTTGCAATAGCGCAAGTCTAGAATGGGGACCACTACACTAGTTTATTTTCCCCTCTAGATCTAATGTCTATCAGGGATGTCTCCTTAGTTAAGCTAGCTAAATTAATTAAATAAAATTATTAAATTGCATATTACTATGAAACATAAGGCCATTTCAGTAATTTTCCATTGATAGTGAATAAAGTCTTTAAATGGTATAGTTTGTGCACAAAATGATTAATAATGACCAAATACATAAATTATATGACTTGTAATAATTAATTGAATAATTACAGATAGAAACATCCTAGGGGTAAAATGGTAATTTGGCATGCTAGTGTTTAAAGTTGAATTGAGATATCAGTATAGGATAAAAATAGAAGTATAATGCATGTTTTAACTGTGGACATGTTTTTAATGGTAGAATTCACCAATGAGTATTTTTGTACTCAGCGTACTTATTTCAGTGTGCAAGTACCAAGATCAAGGGTGTCGTCTTGTAAAACGTGTAATGTAGTTCAGAGGTTATCCTTGAGAAGATTGATCATGTATAGATATATAGTTTTTTGCACTCTATGTACTTAGGTGGGGAATATAGGTGTGATATATATAAGGGACACATAATAATATTTGTATCTAAGAGACTATTGCTATAATTAATCATGTGATGGTTTCTCTTATGTATATGTGATCTGTGTTGATGCTTGTGAGCTTGAGGCTTTTTCTGTTATTATTGTGGCCTAAGGATTGTAATTGCTATGTGATAGATGATGTTGATAGGATGATATTTGGGGGACTAGAAGGGTCCAAGAAATGCAATGTTTGATATAGAAGTGTTTACAAGTAGAAATGAATTTTGGGATAGTGACTCGAGTAGCCGTCTTGCTACCGGATTTTTAGGTAATACCGAATTGTATTAAGTTCCTTCTGTAATAGTTGGAACATGATAATATGAACTTAAATGGACTATAAGAACTAACCAGACAAAATTTGGAGTCAAACTAAATTGCCTCGTGCAGTATAGGTAAAGGTTAAATGAATGATTGAGAGAGAAGTCAAATGGGTAACTTGGCAGGAAGTGCACCATTTATTGTGTTTCTTCGGGAATCCAGTACGGGTTGTCACATTCCTCCTCTAATTAATAATATAAGTCGAGTTCATATTTTTCTTAGTAATCGACATTTCATATTTAGTCAGCTTACTTTAGTTAGTAATATTCTGGTATGAATAAATATCATCTTCTCTTTACAATCGTATTACATTTATAGACTGACATATTATGATATGATCATTTCTTAAATTAATTTACCTTAAACTTTGAAAATAATATGTTATTGATTTAACATCCTAGTTTTGTTATTTTGCTTTTACATTTCTTGCATAATCATCTTAACATACCATATTGATTTCTTTAATGTATTACTCTTGTTACCATAATTCTACTCACTAGATTGAGATTAATTAACTTTTATTTTGTATACGAGTTAATCACACAATGTTCTTTGTTCAATCATTAAAACATTTCTTATACTAACATATTACAGTATAATCATATGAGTATGTAGACTCTATTGCATGTAATTCTATTATTTCTTTACCAATCTTATTATTTATTAACTAGTGTATCTTGCAATCTAATTAAATTCACCCAGTTACATTATAATACTTTTAAATTGTGGCAGGTACGTTATAAGTTCATAGTAATCATTATTATTAACATTCCTTTATGTCATTTTATTTTAGGCCTATACTGGATAGACTACACTTTAAAATATTAGGTTACAAGGGAAATCCAGATTATGCAGTGGCCTAAATTTTGGTCCTTGATGGTTGTACCTGCCTAGTGTAGTGGCCCTAACTCACAATCACCATGGCTACACTTACAAGTGCAATGGCCTATATCAAGACCTCGGTAGTTGCACCTACCTTACATAGTATAGTAGCCTTTATCAAGACTGTTGTGACTACACCCATGTAGTGTAGTGGTCTATATCAAGACCTCAGTGGCTACACCCATCTAGTGCGGTGGTCCCATCTTAGAACTATCATGGTTGCACCTATATAGTGCAATAGTCAATGTCTCAACCTCAACGGCTGCACTCACCATCATAATCATCAAAGTAATAGCCCTAAAGGCACAAAGTCTCTAGCAACTATTGATCCTTAGTTAACCAGCTAACCTATCCAGCGTTTGTCTAACTAATATGGGCCAAATCTTATTTACCAATTATCTTACACTGTTATAGTTATGACACCATTAATGTATTACAGGTATGGGCACTTGTGCACT
>CANXYI010703301.1:0-12919 GCA_948208565.1 Hura crepitans
AATTCAAGATTATGCCAATATGGCTTACCTATGCGAATATTGACCTCCACATGCCTAAGGCCATAAAAACACACATTATGCACACATAGACAATTATATGCTATGTTAGATGCCTAATATTGCATTCATACTCTTCTAATCGATTATACAGGATCGTATGGCATTTATATCACATATTAGCATTATATGGTCGTATCGTTGCATAAATGAGCATGGCGTCATTTAAAGATCATTTGGCCCATATACATACACCATGCATCACATTCATATCATGTAATAACTTTATTTAATGATATACACACATATACACATTTATTAGGCATCATAATAATTAATGGCATTTATTGATACTATGCAACTGCATGAACATATTAGAAATTCAAGCATTTATTCTAAGTTAATGTGATTACACATACTAAAATGAGTTGCACGAGATGCCTGAAGTAGGTCTAAGCCTTCTCCTTGCCTTGAGAAGCTTGGATTAATGTTTCGCCTACGAATTCAAAAGGGTACAAACTTCAATAAATATAATAAAATAATTCGCATATCGAAAAAATATTTTGAGCCTAGATATACCCTCTACGACACCCTAGGAACCAGTGAAAAATAAAATTTACAGAAAAGAAAAACTTGAGAGAGAGAAGGTTACTATTCACCTTAAAATTCTTTTCGATTTTCTCTCGAAATACTACGCCGTTCCCGATGATTTTGGTGTCCACGGACTCATCTCGGGACGCTTGTTGTTTCGGGTGTAAACTCACGAAGTGGATCCCTTCATGAAGGAAGAAAGAAGTAAGGGAAGGAGAGGAATAGGGTGGTCGAATTTTTGGGAGGAGAGGAGTGGAAGAGGTGAGTTTATATATGTGAAGGAGCAGAGTAATTCTTCCTATTTATACTTTTTAAAAAAATAATTTTTCTTTGCTTCAAAAATTATTATAACCAATAGGAAATTCAGTTTTTCTCCATTACTATCCCTAAAATTACATAAATCCAAGCCCTAAATCCTCTCAAAATCTCTAGACCAAACTACAACAAAAACCTAAAAAATTAATGCATTTTAAGTCCCAAAAATTCAAAAAAAAATACTTTTTAATCTCATAAAATTCCGATTCTAAAGTCAATGGACTATTCGGAATATTTGAGTATTAGGTTGTAATATTTTCAGATTATCTTGAGCAATTTTTTATTTTATTTACGGTTCAACTTTACTTACGATACTATTCACAGGACACTGTTGTAAAATTTTATTTAGCATTTTTAAACATCCAAACAACTTTGGATTGGCTTCAAACTTTGCCCAAAATTCTCTCATAATTAATACTACCTGTCGATATATTTAGTGTGACTCGAGTTTTGAGAAGCACTATTCACCCTTGAGAAGTACTATTCATGAGAGTCGAGATTTTCGGGCCGTTACACTACAAGCCTATACTTAATCAAAAAGCATCCTAAGATGAGTCGGTGGACACCAAAATCATCAGGAATGGTAGAGTATTTTGGGAGAAAAATTGAGAAATTTTCAAGGTGAATAGTAACCTCCTGACACTTGGGTTTTTCTTTTTTGCTAATTTTACTTTTCACGGGTTCCTAGGGTGTCGTAGAGCTCGTATCTAGGCTTGGAATATTTTTTTTGACTTGTATAATATTTTATATTATTTTTAAAAGTTTGTAGCCTTTTATATTCGTAGGTAAGGCATCAACCCAAGCCTCCCAAGGTAAGAAAAAGGCTTAGGTTGGCTTCGGGCATCCCGTATGATCATTTTGGTACGTGTAATCACATTAATTTGGGTGAAATATATATATGAACCTATTATGTAAATTTTGACATACATGGGCATTTAATGATATAATGAGAATTTAATGCATAAGTATGTATGGCATGAATGAATGATGAGTGCATGTAATGTGATGGTTTAGTATTGATTATATATGAATGATGCATTCTTATAGTGATATTAATTGATGAACGCATTATGTGAGTTTTATGCATTAATTGATATAAATTGTAATCAATGTGCATATGCATGTGTATCATTAAAGGATGATATTATGTGCATTTATATGGCATGAATGATATATTAATGGTGGTAATAGGTGGCTGAATGGTCAATAGATGTTTATACACACCTATATGTAGTGTTATAACCATAAGAGCCACTAAGCCATGTTAATACATGTATGACCATATTGACGAATTTGAATCATAGGATGTGATTTGAGCATCCATACATGTTGTATGGTATTAAAAGTGAGTTATGCATGTGATTTTGTAGCTTTATGCATTAAAATTCTAAATTTCATGTTTGTGAGCATTATGTGCATAATTGTGACTTATGTACATGAATGACTTGAAAATGATGTTTTGTGCTTAAATGCCTTTTTGGATGTACACTTATGATGTGTATAGTGTGTGTGCATGCTTTATGATGGCCGAATGCCATCTTGAACATTTTAAGGGTTATTACCATGAATATAGCCATTTAATGCATGTTTATCACTAAATTACCAATATTATGTGAAAAATGGCAAATAATGAGATATGCGATTGTTGTGCATAACCATGAAGCATTAGACACTTTAATGCATGTTAATGATGAAAGTAAGGGTAAAATGCATGTTTATGATTGCCGGATGAGTTTTTTTAGTTTTTACACCTAAGCTATGTGGCTAATCAGTGTTTTGATCTTATATAAGCCTATTTTAGCAATATTATGTTTCAGTTAAAACATATTGCTTAGCATGATTTTTAGGCCTCGCTAAGATGTGAAATGGCCGTTGGGATGTGTGTATACATGAGATGACAATAATTATGTTATGCATTAAAATGGTTAAAAATGAGATAATCGACTAGTTTAATGATGCCTATATAGTTAGACAACCTAGTATAGATAGGTTAACCGATTAACTAGGTTTAGCAGCTGCAATGTTTACCTTCAGGTAGAAGCCCTTTGGGTTAGATGCATATTTGTGTCGACGGGCATCAGGCTTTCGGGCCACTATTTAGCACTACATATGTGCGAGTCTTCGGGTTGATGCATTTTGTATCTAAGGATACTAGTGCCTTCGGGTAGCCCGTTATCTGCTATCTAGCCTTGGATAGTTGTCTCTTTAGTATGGGCATAAATTAAACAAAATAATTAAAATAAAAATGATAAATGTGGTTTTTACTTGATTAAGTGTAAAATAATGTTAGGTGCATTTTAAATAATGTATTATGCATGAAATTTATGTTTTTGGTATAATATCAGGTTAAGCCCATTTATATGATGTATGTGGAGTTTTATACCCATTGTATTGACAAGTTAATGCATATAAGGTCTTAGAACTCGAAAATACAGACAAAATGTGTTTATGTGTTAATGGATCATAATGCATGTTTGTATGCTCGTTACCATGTAAAATGAAACATGTGTATATTTATAACCAATATATGAATATCTCATGCATAATGGTTGGTTTTAATTATGCTCATAACAATGTGACTGTGATTATGGATATAATGTAGTGTCGGGTTATTAAAGGCACGTCAGTGCTAAAATTGCATAATTTTGTTATTATCGTAATGTGTGCATATGTATGGTTTGAAATATCTCACTTGACACATATTGCATAAATGTATACTTAAATTGCTATACCTAATTAAAGTGATTACACCACTAAGCGAAAGCTTAGTGCATTGCCTATTTGCGATGCGTAGGTAATAGAGTAATAGATTAGAGCTAAAGCTTTTACACTATAAGAGACTTTTGAAGATAGCCCCTATGTGGGTATTTTTGATCATTTTGTAATAGTGTAATGATGTAAATGTAAGTCTAGCAGTGTGCTCTTGTGATTCTAGAGGGATTGGGCCTAATTTGTAACTTTGGTTATTTTTATAACTAAATTTATAAAATTTGTAAAAGCTTTATTTTTCCCATATGAATTGTGTGATAAATTAGTGATGTTGCATGTGAGAATGATGATTGAGTTGAACCTGAGGTTCTATATTTTCTAATGAAGTTTAAAGAGTCAGGAGTACCCATTTGATATGGAGATGTGTTGTATGCTTTTATAGAAGTGTTTTTAACAGGTCTACTATTTAGGAAAGTGTCTCGGTATAGCCATTATGTTGTCAAATTTTTGACATGATGATCATATTAGTTGCCTCATAAAGTGTACCAAGTGATTTTTAATGTTTTTACAACTCCATAAGTTAAGAAATTATTTATTTAATAAAAAGTTTTAAATTAATTAGGTTTTATGGGTATGCAGAATCGAATACCAGTATGCGGTGGTGCTCCCTATTCGGGTTCAGTGTACTGGCCAGGTAGAGAGTGCTACACTTAGTGGTATTAGAGCTCTAATTTAGGCTTTCCTCTAAACCTATAGGTTACACAAAAGCACTGTAGTATATTTACATCATAATATTGTTACATGTGAGGCTTATAATTTGTTCTTGTTATCTACACATACAAAGATGAGCTGTAGTGTGACTCGAAGCAAAGAGGAAGAAGTAGAGAGCCATGCTCCTATGACTGTTGCACAAGGAGGGGCATAATTAGAGCTTATGACCTCTAGTGATGCCGGCCATGTTGCACCTAGATAGTAGGGTCAGCTAGCTTGGCTAGAGACTATGTTGGAGTCCGTCAGGTAGGCAATGGTGACTATTGTGGCTATTGCTACTACAATTTCTATGGTACACATAGCTCCACCTTTAATGCCCATGTTTCAAGACTCCGTGAATAGTGCCATAGGGTTCGAGAAGTACACCTAGGGTGCCAGGCCACTTGCACATGGATCGAGGTAGTGGCACAGGTCATGAAACTTCAAAGGGCCTTAATTTGATGAAAAGGGCAAAATTTAAAAATTTAGCAGAACCAATAATTCATTTTGGACTAAAAGCTACCCATTGAGCCAATAAAAATTTTTCAGGTCAGGACTGACTTGGGATGTGCTCAGATAGACCCGAAAATATTGGACCCTTTAGCTTGAAAATTACATTGAGTCCAATGGTGAAAGAATTTTTAAAATCGGAGGTCATTTGCAAATTCTTGTAATTTTGAGGTTGGCATACAAATTAAGGTAGTCTGAAACCTGCACTATTGATGGAATTTGGCCATGAAAATTTATGAGTAGGTAAAGGGGATTAAAATAGGAATTTTAAAACAAATAATGTAATTTTTATAGGTCTGAGTGAACTTCTATGAATTTTGAAGTTCACCAAAAAACTAAGATGGTTTGAAAAGTTTAGGGGTAGCTTTGACATGTCAAGTTAGGGCCCACAACATGCTGAGTGGTTGAGTAACCTTGCTAAGTGGCAAAGAGCATGTGACAAGTGGATTTCCACTTGTAAGGAACAAAACCCATTCTTCCCATTTCTGCTGCTCGATCGATGCCAGTTCCTCCCTTCTCAGGCCATAACTTTCTCCTTTGGCCACCAAAGGAGAAATTCTAGTCTTTAAAATTTCTTTCAGATATTAGACACCATGAGGAACAAGAATTAGGCCAAAAGGAGCTATGGTTTGGGAGATAAATATCAAACAAAAGGACTGGTTTAGAATAGTCCAAAACCATGACCCAAAGGTGAGTTCATGGTTGTTTCTCCCTCATTTCTTGCATTTTTGGGCTGATTTTTGATGCTAAACCATAGCTAACATCTATGTGGTGATGTGTGTGAGGTGGTTATGGCATGGAGATGGCAATTGGAGGCCCACGAAGGAGGAGAAAAGTCACCGTGGTGGCTAGAAATGGGGCTGGCAGCATAGGCATGGTGAGGATGACACCTTTAAAGTGATATATAAGTGGACTTTCAGCCTTTTCTTCATGTTTTTGGGTGCCTAGGCTAGTGAACCTTGACTTAGGAGGGCTAGAATGATGTATTGTAAGTTGATTTCTTCCTTAGTGAAGTTGATTATCTTGAGTTGTAAGTGGAATTGAGAATGTTATTTTTAAGTAGTTACTTAATTAGCCTCACAAAGCTTGCTGATTTTGATGCCTATGGGTGTTTGAATGAGTAATTTGTTGCTAAGATGAATTTAAAATGTGCTTGGCATGCTAGGATGTGAATTATAGACATTTGGGTGTGGAATTCACCATGTATTGTGTAATTATGCTTGTACCCGTAAGCTTTCATGATTGAGTTTTAGGAATGTTGCTTGGTACCTTAGCCACAATTGGCTTAGAATGAAATGTTTATGAGTACACTTGAGTTCATTGCATGTAAATGTGATTTAATAATGTCATTATGTGCCAAGAAATGGAAATTTAGTAAACTTTTCTTAAGTGCCTGAGTGTTTAAACCATGGCATGTTGGCAAGAATTCTGAGTTGTTAAAGTGTTAGCTAAGAACACTACTGAGGCTTGAAAATTGGCATGAAATGCCTAAGGAATTAATTAAGTATATGACATAATGATATCATAATATACACCTTAGAAATGTGTCTTGAAATGGCTAAGGAAGAGTTGAGCTAAAAAAAGTAATTAAAGCTTGAAATAATGACTTCAAAATGGCTTTAAATGAGCTAGTGAATTGAACTTTATTTGTGCCTTTGAGAGGCTAGATTTGAATTATATTTTGGCTATGGAATTGGCCCAGTTTTAGTTGGCTTTAGTGCCTATGTTTTGGCCTAGTTATAGTAGGCCTTGTGCCCAGAAAAGTATTTGAAAAGAATAGTGAAAATTGAGTTAAAGTTAGACTTAAAACGGTCCCAGAAAATAACTTTAATAGTGGTCGAAATGACCTATAACTGTCCAGTTGACCTCTACCTGAACCAAAAATGTCATTAGATAGAAAGTATTCCCTTTTTAAGTGGAAATGCCATGACAAATCATAACATATATTACCTTGAATTTTGGCATAATTAAACTTAAGTTTTTTCGTGGAAATTTACTCGATAGAGCCAAAAAGTGGCTGTACTCGTTTGAATAAAAATTTAAAGTATGAGATAAAATTTTTAACTATCTATTTTTGAAACTTAAATATTATAAGAATATTTTTAGTTAATAAAAGAAGTTAAAATGAGCTACTTGGCCCATTAGTTAGACACCCATTGGATTGGTTGACTGGTTAACTTAGGGTTTTGCAACTACTAGTTCATTGGTGGCTGGAGAGGTCTACAGACTGATCTCTATTATGTCACCTAGTTCTTGATGATGATTTGTGGCTAGGGAGGCTTACGAGCTGATCTCCATTATGTCACATAGTTACTCTTATTTGTGGCTAGGGAGGCCTACGGGTTGATCTCCATTATGTCACATAATTACTTGTGTCTAGGGAGGCTATGGCTGATCTCCATTATGGCACACATGCCAGTGCAATGACATAGGTCTAGAATGGGGACCACTGCACCAGTTTATTATCCCTCTAGATCTAGTGTCTTAAAGTGTCATTTTCCTAGTCGGGCTAGTGAAATAAATTAATTAATAAGCAGAATAATCATTAAAGATAAAGTTTAAGCTTGTTGGATATCTTTTTAGAGAAAGTAGTAAAAATGCAGAAAAATGGTATTTTGGACATTTTGCACACATGTGCTAGATTAGTTAATTAATTCCAAATATGCATGCTATGGATGAAATAACTATTTTAAATAATATATATAAGTCAAGAAGAATATTTTAGGACATATAAATACCTTAGGGAGATAAAGGGATTTTTCATCATTGATACAACTAAAGGGATTTTTGTAAAGTACACCTGCTAAAAATAATAATACTTGCTTTAAATGATTTAGCTGAGTCAAAAATACTATTTCAGACCAGATAAATACCCCAGGGGTATTTCAGTAATTTAGCTCTCTAATGAGTAATTAATTTATATAATAAAATAAAATCATTTCCTCAACTATATAAGTAAGTTAATGATATAAATGCCATGATTAAATTGCTTTAAGTTCACCATTGAGTATCTTGTATACTCAGTGTATCGATTTTGGTGCACTGGTACATGACAGCGGGACCTACCTCGTAAAGCATGACAATAGCGGTTCAGAGGATACAAGTGAAGACTTTTAGTGTAATTATTATACAGTTGGATATCCATGTACTTAGGTGGGAATTGGGTAGGAAAATGTATTTAAGCTTTGGACATGTCATGTAATTAAGTAAATATGATCTGCTGATGTAACTTAAGTATTTCTAAATGCTCTTGGGTGCATGTATGATTGTATGTGATATGTGTTGTTGATGTGAGCTTGAGGCTCTATATTTATGCATGTTTAATTGTGGCCTGAGGCTTGAGTTTGATGTATGCTTAGGCTGATGTTAGGCTGAGAATGGGGGACCAGATGGGTCCAAGTGTTGTGAATTATTTATAAAAGTGTTAAACAGGCTTATTAAAATTTTAGGTTAGGAATCGGGCAGCCTTTATGCTGTTGAATTTTTAGGTAATACCTGAGTGTGATAAGATTTCTTCTATAATGACTAAGTAAGATTGATTCTAACCTAAAGGGATTACAGAAACTGACTAGAGTGATTTTAGGGTTAGATAGAATGATTTAGAGTGAAATTGGTAGAAGTTAAATGAGTGACCATGGGGGAAGTTTTAAGATGGGTGACCTGGTGGGAAGTGCACCGCTTATTGGGTTTCTTTGAGAATCTAGTAGGGGGTATCACACCACCTCTAGTACCTCAAGAGCAATAGGCTTTTTAGAAGGCATACATGGAGTGATTACTGAAGAACGGGGCTTAGTACTTCAAGGGTGAAGAGCTAGATGAGTCAAGCAGAGCCGAGTTTTGGTTAGATCAAATGCTTATGATTATGTAGTTGTTAAAATGTCCTTAGGAGAAGTATACTGCATACATTACTTTTATGTTATTAGAGGAAGCTTTGAAGTGGTTGGAGGTCATTACAGAGCATAAGGTAGTTGATGAACTATCTTGGGAGTTCTTTCTTAAAGAATTCAAGAAGAAGTATATAATTAAGTATTACCTGGATCAAAAATACTAGGAGTTTATGGATCTGAGGTAGAAGCATAGGTCCATATCTGAGTATGAGAAGGAATTTGCTCACTTAAGTAGATATGCTAAGGTAGTGGTGGCTAAAGAAGAAGACTGCTGTAAGAAGTTTGAGAAAGGGTTAAATTTGGATGTTATGCAACAGGATGCTCCGATACAGATTAGAGACTTTTTAGCCATGATAGCAACTTTTCATACCACTGAGATGGTGAATCAGCTGAAATAAAAGAGAGATAGCTTTAAGAAGAGGTCTTTTGGCTAAGGACATGGCAGTTCTAGTCATACGACTGATAAGAGACCGAAAGGGGGTCAGTCTAGGTATCATTGGGATAAGAAGTCTAATCGATCTCATAGATCAAGACAGGGTTCTAGAGCATAAACTTAGATCTTAAGTGATTTTAGATTTATTGCTGGCAGTGTTTCGATACCAAATTGTCAAACTTGTCATGAGAAACATCTCAGCGTTTGTTGGAAGACCATGATAGGAGTATATTGGGGTTGTAGCTTCAAAGAGCATTTCCAGAGAGATTGCCCAGTAAGACCGTATGATTCTTCACAAAAGCAGGACAAGAAAGATGCTGAGAGCAGAGCTGGGGTAAGTTAGAGAGTAGAGCTCTAGCCAGGTAGTATGCCATTCAAGCTAGAGAGGATGTAACACCCTTTGCCCATTCTCAAAGGAAATAGGCAAAGTGTGCTACTTCCCATGAGGTCACCCATCCTTGGATTTCCCCAGGGACCTTTCATTTAATACTTACACAACTTAAACCAACTTTGACCTAGTTTATTCTTTTAGGGTTTCTAGCAACACAACCTTTTATTATTGCCTATTTTAGATTGTTAAAACACTAGATTATAACTATTAACTATTTACAAAAAAATTGGGCAGCATGACGGCTACTCGGGGTAAAAAATCCAAAATATTCCCATAAGAAAAACACTTTTAAAACAATATTCAACCTCAACTTCACTTCTAATACCGAATTGGCAGATACCAAGAATTAGTCTGTAGACCTCTCAATATCTACAAATGGGATAGCAGGGATCAGCCCCATGGGACCTCCTAATACCTTGAATCATATCTCCATAGCATCATAGGTGGATAGCAGGGATCAGCCTCATGGGACCTCCCAATATCCAAAGACATCAAATGGGTAGTAGGGATCAGCCCAGGTGGACCTCCCAATACCCGAGTGTGTAGGGTTTATCTCAGAACCTTGGTGGCTACACCCGCTATATCTAATAGACAACAATGGCCCCAAAAGGACCAAACTGCCTAGCAGCTACTAACTCCGTAGTTGACCAGTCAACCCATCCAGTGGGTGTCTAACTGATGGGCTAAATTACTATTTATTACTCATTGAAGACTGTTATTCTTAATTTCATTAATTCTTGTGTCTATTATGTTATTAGATCACATTATATGCCATGTTACACACAAGATGTTATGTTTCACCTATCGTCACAAAATCACTATTCATTTGGTATGTTTATGAAAATGTTACTATTCATTTGGTCAATTCTCTATTTCATGCCTTCCATGATACCAACCATACCACTCCAAACTCAATACTTGTATATCATTTCCTCATATGTTCATCTATGAGACATATTTCACACTTAGGTTACAAAGGGTACACCATTCCACACTAATTTCTTAGGCATTTCTTAGGTACACTATACATACTCAAATAAGCCATTATTTTGCCTAAATTTCATGCTATACATTTTAGTACTATCATCTATTTTCAAGTATGGCTTAGACATCTCATTTACATGGCATTATCATGTTTTACATGTCATATGCATAACTATACCTAACATGTCACATTACACATACCCTTCGGCCATAATGCACACATGCACACACACCTAAATTCATTCCCAAATTTCCATGCAAAATCTATTATTTTGAGTTCATTAACATCACTACATCATCATTTTCCCTTAATGTTATGCTTAACACCATAAACACCTAATTCCATACACCATATATGCATAATTTCATGGCAAATCAATTGACATACCAAAATTTAAGTCTATTCCACATACCTAGGGTGTGAAAACACCCTTTTCTCCATCACTTAAATGCTTGAAAGCTTGGTCTCCTTCAATGGCTTCTTTGGTACCTAAACATACACATTCCTACCTTAGAAAAATTCTCAAAAATCCTACATAACTCTAAATAGAAATATAAGACCATGGCTATTCTTAGAATACCCTAACCTACCTAAAACAAAAATAAAAATTGAGTTAAAAACACTTACTCAAGAATTTGGCACTATTCACTCAAGTGTGATATCTCTTTTTGTAGCCTCTGTTTTTAGTTTCTATAAAAGAATTTAGCTTCTAGAGACTGTGGAGGTCAAGATTCATATAATTTGTGTGAGATTTGGTGGAGAGAGGAGAGAGAAAATGAAGAAAAAAGAATGAAGGAGAGTGAATGGGTGGCATCGAGTTTTTAGGGCAAAAAGGGTGGAAGATGAAGCTTGCACACATGTGTGGGCCTTTATATAGGGGTAAGTGGGTGGCCTCGATTGTGACACGTATTCGATGGCTCCTATTCTCCTGATACCTTTTTAAACTTTAGAAATTCATAAAAAATTCTCTAGACATCTAGAAATTCTCATTTCAATTTTAAAAATCCTCGATTAGTGCCACTAAGGCCCACATAACATTTCAAGTCAAAATTCCATAGCTGACTTTTTGACACTATTCACCCACTAGAATAAAATATTCAAAAAAAATATCAAACGACCTTATAAAATTAAAATTCCTTCTCTATCATACTTATTGGAATTTTTGAGGTTTAGGGTATGGTATTTTCAAGTCTATCCGGGTGCATCCCGGGGCTATCTTGGCATAAACTCATTTTATCTCCTCATACACTGGTTCTTAACCCGAAATGATTTATTGATTTTGCTAAATTTTTAAATCCATTCGTTTTACTCATTTTCAAGGCCGTCAAAGTTTTATGACCAATATGCCCTTTTTTGGCCTCGTGGCAATGCCCTGCACTACAGGGAACATCACTCGGGCCTAAAAGGTACTGTTCATAGAACTCTAACTTATGGGTGTTATAGAAGAGGCAGATGCCATAGATGTTATAGCTAGTACATTCCATATCTTTGATTTATCTACTTTAGCACTGATAGACCCAGGGTTCACACATTATTATATATGCATAGCATAGGTTATAGACCGGGGTTTAGTATTAGATGACCTTGGTTTGATATTATGGTTAGCAATCCGATAGGACATCATATCATTGTGAATAAAGTTTTCAGAGACTATTTTCTTAGCGGATCTTATTGAATTGCCATTCAATGAGTTCGATCTTATCTTGGGCATAGACTGGTTGTCTAAGTATTATGCCATAGTGGATTGTAAAAAGAAAAGGATCACATTACAAGCTAGTGATGGATCAGAAGTGATGGTGATGGGTGAAAGATCAGATTACATGGCTAATATAGTATCAGCAGTTGTGGCTAGAAGGATGATGCGAAGGGTTGTCAAGCCTACCTTACATATATGGTTGACACCGAAAAGGAAGTATCAAAAGCAAGTTAGATTCTTGTTGTGGCTGAGTTTGAGGATGTTTTCCCAGAAGAGTTACCTCATTTGCCACCAAAATGGGAGTTAGAGTTTGGCATTGAAGTGATAGCAGGCACAATGCCAGTTTCTATAGCTCCATATAGGATGGCTCTTATGGACCTAAGGGAGTTAAAGACACAGTTGCAAGAGCTTCTTGACAAAGGGTTCGTTAGACTAAGTGTTTCACCATGGGGAGGACTGGTTTTGTTTGTCAAGAAGAAGGATGGTTCCTTGAGACTTTGTGTGGATTACAAGCAGTTGAACAAAGTCACTCTCAAGAACAAGTATCCTTTACCACAGATTGATGATCTTTTTGATTAGCTTAGAGGGGCAGGTGTCTTCTCTAAGATTGATCTTAAGTCTGGGTACTATCAATTGAGGGTAAAAGAGGCAGGCA